>VWZV01009167.1:950494-1113508 GCA_013397155.1 Irena cyanogastra | reverse complement strand
AGGGCGTTCAGGGATGCTGGGCACATTGCCTGGAAGGAGGTAGACTCTCTGCATATATCAGTTTTTTTTCAGCTGCAGTCCCTCAGCACAAGGGGAGCTGTACACAGGCAATACGTGCTGCCTGCTGATCAGGCACACAGCTCCTGCCCAGGAGGGTGTTTTTAGGGAGCTACAGCTAGATCCAGAAAAGTAATTAGGCACTTCATCTGGCGTTGAAATCTGTGGGAAGACAGGAAGTAAGGTGTTAAACTTTGGTAGTTGTGGGGATATCTATGTCTGTTGTTCAACAGAGCATAAGCTTTAAAAAATACTATCTCTAAACCGTGCATGGGTTTCAATTTTGCTGTGATGCCAGTGTTGTAGCAGAGATACATGCAAATATTTTCTTCAAGTTCAGTAGTCAATCAGTGACAGAGGTGGTGGGCTGTGCCTCCAGAGGTAGCAAGGAAGAAAATATACCCTTTGCATCCATTGCCCAGCTTTAAACAGACTGTGGAATTTGGTTGCTCAGGAATCTGTGGAACAGAAATGCTCCTTTTGATGGCTTACCTGCTGTAGCATTACCTTTCTGGTGACAAAAATATTGCTGTATTTATACCTCAAAAATTCCTGTTAGTAAAAGAGAACTAAGAAAGTTGTTATTTATCTTCTGTATTGGAGAAAACATGGCTTAGTAAATATTTTTGTACATGGATAGTTACACTTGTACAGCTTAAGTAAATGCCATCAGATTGCACAGCAGCAACTGTGCTTTATTTACCCAAAGAACTATTACTTACAATAACATGCAAAAGAAAAAGAGATGTGTCCTGGGCTGATTTTCACATTACAGGCTCATTTTTGGGGGGGATTGGCAGTCAGACATTGTTTTCTGTTTTCATTTTGTGAAAGAACCCTGGAAACCTGCAGTCTTTGTGTATCCATGCCATGCACATTTAATGAGGAAATTGTACAGAGACAATAAAATTGGAGCCCTGACATGCCTTTTCTTTACTTCATTTTTTTTTTTTAACAAACAAACCAACCCAAGCTGCTTGTCAGAGTTGAATCACACTTGCAGACTTCTGCTGCAGCTGTTGCATGATGTTGGTTAAAGATTTGGAATTGCAGCTGGCTCTGGAGACATGCAGGTTTTGGAGATAATGATGTTAAGGGGACCTCTGTGGCTTATCTACCTTTCCACAAGTGGCAGCCAGGATATACTTATATTAACTGACATTTCAGGTAATTTTACATGCCAAGTAGGTCTTGAATAAAGTTTAAAATCCCTTTGTTTTTTTATTTCACAGGTTGCTGTTAATAAAAACAGGAATTTTCCTTTTTCTGCCCTATGCTCAGCTGACAGTCTGGACTTAGCCCCAGGCCAAGTGCAAAACAGTGAGGGCATTGCAAAGATAGGAGGCAAAGCTTGGAGTAGTGGGTGATCTCATTTCCCGGATGAGATTGAAACTTTCTCCCTGTGGAAGGTGGGAGACTCTGCAGGGGAGTCTGCTCAAACTGAATGCTTTAGCACAGCTGGCGTTGGAGAGTCACACTAGTCTCAGAGCTGGAGGGGATGTGGCTGAGCCAAAAGGGACGTAGCCAGCAGGAATATCAAGCCATGCATTTATTGAAAACATCTTTAACATGATGCTCATCACATCAATCGCACTGACTGTATCTTCAGAACTATCATAAAAGCAATAATGGCTGTGGGGGGAGTTTATCAGCGATAACAATAATAATCCAGGACTCAGGTTTTCAAGACACAATTGGCTGCTCAACAGCTGTGACCTGCTGCAGTTGCCCATTGCTGTCGCTCTCAGGAGCCAAATCCCATGTCACAGCCCACTGTGACCCCAAAGGTCACCTGCAGAAACTGTTCTTCAGGTACTCCCCATCAGCTCTGCTTTTGCCGCGTCTCACCTTATTTTAAAAACAGCAGCGAGTTTTTACTGTGACTATCGTAAATCCAGCTGTTGCCAGGCTTTAAAGGGTGTGATGATCACCATGCATCTGGTAACTTGTGGTCCCCAAATTGGCAGCCTTTTGAATGGTGGTTCATATGGTGTACCCTATCTCACAACTCTCCAACTAGGTGAGGCCCCAAAATCATATTAAATGTATCTGACGTGGAAAAAAACCAAAAAACAAAAAATCATTCAGGTAAGAGAATAAAGTTCTGCGAGACCTCTTGGTAATGCTCTCTTTTCTCCATATGGTTCTGATGGAGGACAACCAGGTATATGCTTGCATTTCAGATTTTCCCTGTTGAGTCAGTGTTTGACAGGAGCTGGAAAGGAAGTTGGGTTTTTTTTTTTTCAGATGTCTTGAATGTCAGGAGCATGGGGTAAAAATGGCAGTGGTAATTTTAGCTCAGAGGAAAAAGGTTTTAATGATTTTGTAGCAGTAATGGCTTCACCTGAGACCAGATTTTTGTTTTGTTGCAGTTGTTGTCAGAGGTTATGCTCACCAGAAACAGAAATTGGATTCTGTCTTCCTATGCCTCAGCTGAGTTCTAGAATGTATGACTTGTGGCAGGATTTTGCTGTAGGCAGTGGGATTTTTTTTTTCCTGATGTTCTCTAAGAAATTGAAATTTATGACAAACATGGCTGTTTTTTTTTACACTATCTCCTATTTCTCATCTTTAACATTCGTTAGAGATGGTTTGTTCCATAAAATCCTAATCCTAAAGGAGCTCAGTAGAGTGTGGTTGTGTGCATCACTGTGACAGTAAAGATTCCATATCTGCTAAGAAAAGCCAGAGGCTTTTTTGACCATGCCAAAATAATTTTGAGGAGAAAACAGAGAAAAATTTTCTCATCCTGACTGGAATGTTAGCATCTCCAATATAATCAGTGTATAATTTGTGAGTGGGGAAAAGGGTATGAGGAGCTGCTCAGTGAAAATACTGGATTTCCAGCATTTGGAAGCACTGTATTTTAATTTGAACTTTTTTCAAAGTTGATAAAAAATAAGCACTTGAAAATGTAAAAGCATTCAGGATTAGTTTAATCTCTTTATTGAAAAGATGTTTAACTTGGGCATTCTGACAATTTGAAGGTTTTGTTTTGCATGCATTTTCCTCTTTCCAAAAAGACTTCTCAGAATTTCCCTTCTTCTCATGAACAGATTTAGTTTTGACAGATCACAATTTTCTGATGAAAGAACAAGTTTTTTTCAGAACATTCTCAGCCAGTGCTTCTGGGGGCTGTACATAGTGAACAACACCAACCTGACAAGCATAATTTCTTAATCCACCTGTGTGTCAAGTAAAGCATAAAAGCAGGTGCATGTTATGCTAGAATAAAATTGTAGATTCTATGGGGGTTTTATAGTTTTTTGGTATTACTAAGTAAGAGTGTGGCTTAAACCACAGAGCTTTGGGTTTAAACTAAATGTAAGGCAGGTAGTTTTTTGTGCTTTTTTTGAGTGAGAGAAATTATGAAATCTCAGCAGCACACTTTTTTTGGTTCATGTATTGTGTTGTCTGGCATGGAAGGCATATGCTACATGGATAATTAACAAATTATTTTGTGGGGGAAGCATTTATGCACATGGCAGGCCTTGGAGGATGCACACTCGTGCTTCTTTCAGAAAAAGGTGCGTGTTTTTTTTGCCTTTTTTTTCCTACCATCCAGAAATAGGTATAACACATTATAAAGATTACACCATTTGTTAGGTGAGTCTAGAGCTCTTACAGGTGAGGATAGCAAAAATACATCCAGTTGCTGTAACCCATAGGTCTCTGGTTGGCTGCTGGAACCAGGTCTCAACCTGCTGCCTCAACCATGGTCTCTTATTTGCAGGTAAAAATATAATGGAAGACTGATTTCCTTCAGCCCTTGGTCACTTGGTCCTCTTCTGGTTGAGGACTTCAAAGCCAGGCAGCAGTGGTTATCCTAAAAAAAAATGTTGCCCCTGCATCTGGTGGTGCTTTCAGCTCAGCGTGGGCTCTCCAGCTGTTCAAGGTGGTCTCCCGACTGCCGCCTTCAACTTCTTGTCAGCCTTGGGGCTACTCCTGTGTGCCACCTCTGTGGGCCTGGGGAGCAGCAGCAGCACACATACAGATGTTCACTTCTCATTTCAGCAGAAATGTGACAGGCTTTTAGCATCATTTCTACATCTTTAAAATCTCGCTGTAAAATGGTGAGCATACAGTAACAGAAGGAAGAAACCTCTGGGTTTTTTTGAGCCCTTGTTACTTCTCTTTGCCTCAGCACACGATAACCCTCTTCAGTAAATTTGCTCAGTTTTGTTCCACAAGGTCCTGTGCACCCTCCAAATCTTGTTGGTCTCAGCAGTGGATCAGCAGTTCACTGGCCTGAAACATCTGTGGGATAGCTGCTAAAGCTTCGGTTGGCTTCTTCTTGGGTACAATTTTAGCCCCTGAGTCACTCTGTCCTTGCCCTCATGCAGCTTCCGAGTACTTGTCCTGCAGATGAGCAGTGAGGTGTTGTTCATTTAAACTTCATTGCCTGAATGGAGATATGGGCAGAAGTGGTCTAATAATCTGGGATGCCTCGACTAGTAAATGCTGTCCTGGGCCAGGCTGGAAGGTAGAAGTTTTCTTGCTTTTTGCTTTGTCTTTGGTGATTTTTTAGTATCTGTATTTCCACTCCCTTCACTAAATTTCAGACATAAGATTTGTTATTTTTTAGAAAGTACATATTTTTCAGTGCCCTAAAACACAATTATGCAGAAACTTCAAGCAGCCTGAAACCTGCAATTCCCGTTTTCTTTATGGTAGTATTTAGGAAGAAAGTAATGAAGTAACCAGTTATTTAAGGCTACATAACATTTTCAGCTGGATCCTGATGTACATCACTTGATTTCAGCAACTTCTGCTAAGGAAAGTGACTCTTTTGAGGTTTCTTTGGCTGACTTGTTTATTGAGAGTGAAAATAATTGTTTCAGTGATTTTTCTTCCTCTGATGGTTCTGAATTGACTTTGTTATTTGAGGACTTTTTTAGCTACTTTCTGAAATTGATTGTTATTGTGTCTGTCTAGGCTGCCCTTGTATTTCACTACAGGTCTTTATTTTCAGTGTGTATATACATAGTTATAAATATTTGAAATACTTATAAAATGGCATTACACATCTGTGCCACTCTGTAAGCTCCTTTGCCCTCTTCTAGTAGACAAATCTTGAATGGCAGTGTAAAGTAATATCTTGTTAGTTTTATGCAGCCTACAGATTTGATTAAAATGTGGTGGAAAAGGGCCTGTGGTACATTTGAGGAAGTGAAGGCAAACCTTTCCTGAATCATTGTGTGGATCTCACATGAGGATTGCTGGGAGAAGCTGTAAAAGCTAAGTGACGTGTATTAATAGAACTGTGCTGAAGATCATGGGAAAGTGTTTTATTATATTCCAGAAATATTGTATCTTTTTTTTAATGGTAATTTGATGGCAAGAAGAAAATGAAGTCTGGAAATTAGTTAGACTGTTACTAACTGTGTAACTTTGCTGAGAGCTTACGGTAGGGCCTGTAGCACAATCAATTCTTGTTATGCAGTGACAGAGCTGCTTGACAGCTGCACCATCTTGCTGGGTGTGGGATAGATGGGATTTTATCAATATTTATTTTATAATTAACCCCTACAGTGCTGGTGCACATACAGGAGGAAGGGGTTTAGAGGTTGTTGGTTACTGCAGGGTTGGAAGCAGGGTGTGGACTAGGAAAGATATTTTGGTGACTGGGAAGTAGAGTAAGAGCCCACTTTCATAGCGGTTGGTTCTGCTTCTATTATGGTGGGATATCTTGACATCTGAATACAGACTTTGGATTAACTGGGCATTGCTCATTGCCACGTGCACCCACCTGTGGGAGCTGGAAGATGGTAGCTTAACAAAGTGTAATACACTGAATATACTGGATTCCTGTGGTGTCTAGTCTGGGCTGAGCTGAAGCTGCAGTTTCTTCTGTGCTGATAGGGTTTCTTTCTTTTGCTCTGTTAATATTCTTACTAAACAGGACATTAATCATTAGCCAGGTCTCTTTTCCTTGACTTGAAGGGCATGGGAGGCAGGAATACAGACCTGTGCATAACAATATTATACAAGTCACACTCCTATATAGAACAAGACTAGCTGTGGCACGGCAGAGTCTCAGGATATCCTGGAGCTGAAGTCTTCAGCCTGGCCTTGTTCCCAGGGATTCTGGGTGGATGACAAGCCAGGCTGTGTTCCTGTAATCATACTGGGCTTTGGTCTGTTGGTATTGAAGAGCTGTTTGTTCTGGTGGAATCATTAGGTATTAGTGATAGAGGCAGATAATGTGTGTAGGGTTTCTGTTGAATATTTCCCTTCGTGATTTTTAGCTTTAGTTGGAGGATTGGCATGTGAGATGTGTTCTCTTCTGCTGTCATTACTGTCTCCCTTCAGGGCTATATTGAACTCAACAGAGTTTTAGCACAGAGTTCAGGGAAAGTGTGGTAGGCCAGTGGAATCTTTGCAGATCTGTTTTTTTAGGAAATAACTTTTTACAGTGATGTAATGATATCTTACTTAATAGAGCAATATGGTGCAGGGGAGAAAACAACACCACAGGTACATCTCCATTTTTTTTTTTCCTGCCCAATAGATGGGTAAAAGTCAGCTTAGGTTAGTTAGCTCTAGTTTCCCCTTCTTTCTCACAATTATTCACAGCAGATGATAGGGGAGACCTTACTCTTTCTTCTGTTCCAGGCAGTGAGAACATCCTTAGAGAAATTATTACTGGGTCAGGCTGAAGAGTTGCTGACCCAGTGTCTTGTCTCCAACAGATGTGATGAAGGGAAAAGTAGTATGAGAACAACAGCACATTTGTGATCTTCTGATGTAAAGACTCAAATCTGGAGATAACATCTGGACTGTCAGGTTAAAGCTACTGATGGACTTTGTGCTATAGGAGTTTTTCTAGCTCTTTTTGAATGTCTCTGGCTTCTACACCATCCTGCTACAGCGAGTTCCCAAAGATACTATAAGTTGTGTGTGAAATTACATCACTGTGCTCATTTTTGACCCTTGTGTCTCCAAGTAGTTTATTGACTTCTCTCATTTGTGGTATTAGGAAGAGTACTGAATAATTATTTCTTATTACCTTCCTATCTTCTTCATACTAATACCAGTGCTAGGCATGTCAAACCTCTCTCTCTCTCTCTCTCTCATGTATTTTTCAAGTTGAACTTGCTGCTTAATAATGGGGCTTTGTGCCTGTGGGCTCCTTTACCTGCATACTTTGCAGCAGGATGCTGCCTCTATGCACTCTGACCAGACCTGAAGGCTGTCATGGAGTCAAGGGGAGAGACAGAAGAGTCACTTTTCTTCCCCCAACATTTCCAGCGCTCTCAGCTGGTGAAAACAGCTAAGCTGAGGGTCCTGCTTTTGCACTGACTTGCCATATGACCACTGATGGAACGCTTGGGCTCATTTCTGTGTGTCAGGAAGCCCCCTGAGATGGTAGATGAGTGGGAACAAGGTGCTCACATGCTGCTGTAGCAGCAGTGAAACAACCAGAGGTGCTGACAGCATTGCCAGACTGTGGCTTGTAGGGAAGATGCAGCATCAGAGTGAGCATTGGGTTTTGGCTGAAGTCCCATGTCAGTCCTTGAACCAAAGGTTGTGCTGGTTCTTCTGACTACTCCTTGTGGACCTGGCCCATAATCCCCTCAGACTGTGGTTTATAGAGCGAGGACAGGAGCACTGAGCTGTCTTTCATTGCATGGCAGGCACAACAACTTGAGATGTATCCCAGCACCGTGGGAACTGAGCCTGCATAAGTGTATAAAATAGCCTTGACCGGGAACTGCATTTATCTTCAGGCTCTAGCTAAGATCCTTACGTAGCCATATCAGCATAGATGATGGAAATAAGTTAACAAGGCCAATAACCAGAGAAATTGAAAACACCAAGCAACAGCCACACTGGCATTTGTTTGGAGGAAACTAAAGCAAGGCATAATCTGGAAAAACGGAAGTAATGGGTATAGTTACAAATATCTATTTTCTAATCTCTTTCAGACCTTACTTCTCTTCATCCTGTTAGCGTATTGGTGGTAAATGACAGCAGGATCATTGAACAAAGCTATAAGTGGAGCTGATGTAATTTGCCACTATATTTTCTGAATATTTTTTTCTTTATTATTTCTTCTCTTTCCTTGACTTGTCTGCTTCTCTGTGTTGCCTACCCATCTCTTTGGGTTTGAGAGCCACATGGACATCTTGGAGAAAGTGTTGAAAGCCTGTACTGATCACTTGAAGAATTCGTAACAACTCTAAGAGGGAGGAAAAAGGTCTTAGGGCCCTTTCCAATTGGTTGTTGTAACTGCTTTGTTTTGTGACACATGAGTGTAACTCTGCTTCAGCATGCTGTGTTGCTGGGGTGCTGTTCCCAGGATCTGCCACCACTGCAAAGTCCCTATGCCATGTGACAGGGGACGTGCTACAGAGCAGGAATGTTTGAGGGTCTGGTCTCTTCATCAGTGGCTTTCCAGGTGAAGATTTGGAGGAAATGGATTTATTAATGCAAAATATACTTTTTTTTCCCCTCTTCCATGCCTTTCTCCATGCTATGTGTTTCTTGTATCCCTTTTTCTCTTTGTTTCTCAAGAAATCTCCATAGCAACCTCCCTGCTAGGAGGAAGAAAGAAGCCAGGCTAAGAGAAGCAAGAGAGAGGCAGCCTTTAAGAATACCCTGGGTGTGTGATGGAGTTGTAGCTTTACCTTTACTAATTCTGTTCCTGAAGTAACTGTTCGATTTGGGCCATGATCGAGAAAAAGTAGTATAAGGTGTGGCAGTGCCAGGGAGATCCACAAGGGGCAAGAATTGCATCCATGCTGGTTTGAAGAGGCTTCTGGAATCTCTAGTCCAACTTCCTGCTCAAAGCAGAATTGTTGTACATCAAGTGAGGATGTGATAAAAAGAAGAAGAGAAAGAACACCACGCTCACCATCAAATTAAATTAAAGAGCTGTATGCAAGATCTCAAAAGCACAAGAACCATTTAATTTTGAACAAAATTCCCTTGCAGGAGCAGGGTGATAGAGAAAAGGGGATGTGAGTTTGTTCACAAACCAACCTGGGGGATAAAGATAAGAAAACAACCCTAAAATTTCCTTCCCAGCTTTTGAGAGAACAGTGACACTTGAAGTTAGGACTGGGAAGCTGTTGCTGGAAACAGTGCCCAAGGGTGCCTGGGGTTCAGGATTGTCCTTGCCCAGGGTAGGGCAGTACTGCTCCTGTTGCCCAGAGCCAAAGTTTGTGAGAAGGCTGCATTGACTCCCTTAGAGAGGTGACAATTTTGACTCCAGCACATGATTTCTGGGGACATTAAAGGCTCCCTAGCACTGAATCCACATCATGCAGGAGGGAGGGTGGGAAGAAAGCTGACTGAAACATCCAGTGAAGGGCTGAAAACCTCATGCAGAAGCAGTCCTGGGCTGCAGGAATCCAGAGGGCAGGAGGTAGGGACCTACTTTCCCTGTGTGTGCGGTGCTAGAGGAGGTTGCCAAACATTTCACTGGCCGTATTTTACAGCTATGCTGTGAGTCAACAGCCTGTTCAGTTTGCTCTGGATTGCCAGGCCAGCTGCTGTATAATCCAGGCCATGCTGATAAGTGGAAAATACAAGCCTAGGGACATATGACCAAGCCGTGGTGAGATACAGTGCAATCATTCTGTGCCTTGCAGGCAAATGCAGGCATGTTGTGATACCAAGCCCATGCAAGTGGAGAGGTTTTTGCCTAGAGGTTCATGCAGCTGACACACAGCAATACCACTTGTGGCAGGGCATGGGTGTAATCCTAGGCCAACCCTGGAACAGGAGGGCAGAGCAGATATCTGGGTCCTGTCCAGTATTTGAATGTGAGAATGCAGCTGAAGGATATGAGTGTCTACAGGGCAATGTAAGGATAAAAATAAAAAGAAATGTCTTGTCTCCTGCTCCCTCCACACATGCAATGCCTGTGTGACTTCTGAAGGAGAAAGTACTGCTGGTGGAGAAATCATCACATCCCTTGAAACTGCCCCATCCTTAGTGTGTGGCTGACAGCACCAAGAGAGCCTTTTATCAAACTGAGCAGTTGATCCAGTCCAAGGCCATTAAGGAAGATGCAGAAAAGGAGCTGTTGTTGTTGCCAAGGAGAAAATACAGCTGCTTACCTTGTGACAAAAACAGCCATGGCTCTAGGTTATACCAAGCCGACCTGGATGAGTCCCTCAGCTTCCTGACTTCAGGAGGTGTTGTGGTGTATCTGAATGCCCTCACATCTGGTGGAAGGGTTTTCAGATGATGGCATTCAAACAGCAGGAGCACAAAGGTACTGCCAAAAATGGGCATTGGGAAGGGCAGTACCAAAGCCTGTGCATTCCTAGAGGTGGGACAATGCAGAGTATGTAGGCTTGTGTAGGCTTATGTATGTAAGTAGGCTTACCCAGCAGAGCCAAGCTTCCACTCCTGATTGCATCCAGCCTCTTCAGTTCCTGCCTCCTATCTCTCTGCTCTGGTACCCTTCCTGAAACAATTAAGTGGAGGGGGAAGGAAACAAAACCCAAACCCCCTCCCCCAAACCACTGTGTAGGATTCAACTAAGCTTTTTCATTGGGCTGGAATGAAAGGTTTCCTGTAGGTTCTCATTGTTTATTTATTTTGCATAGCTGTTTTAAATTGCATTTAAAGGAATTTAAAAAAAAAAATCTTTGTAAGGATCTTGTTTTGTTTGGAAGATATTTCACTGGGACAGTGTTGGCTGTGTGTTTAAAAATGAGAAGGGGAGATATGGGTTAAATGTAGCTTTCCAGTTCTGGTGTGCCTTGCATATTGCTTTGTTCCGTGTGAATCTGGACAAGTAACACATTTGATTGAAACAACTGCCATAAACTCCTGCCTGTGGCTTTGAAGTTCAGTAAAATAGCAGCACCTCTTTGTTTAATTCTGTTAATAAATATGGTTTAATTTTAGAAACATGATGTTCTGTCATGTCCTTGCCTGGCACAAGATACATAGAAATAAAATAAACTCTCAGCATTTACTAGCTTCACCATGCTTTACATGCATGTGTTGAACAGGGATGGTGGTGCAGTAAACATTCACAAAAATGGGAATTGCTCTATAACCTAGGGGTCCTGGACACAAACTGTGCTAGAGGGAGGTAAAGCAAGGATAATTTCCAGCACTGTCTCTATGTGTCACAGATTCATCAACAGGCATCAGTCAGAATAATTTTATATTTGATTGTGTTTTCTTGTTACCACTGGTAAATAAGGATGAGAGCAGGAAAGGCTGCTCATAAAATGTCTCATGTCTGTCAGCAGAGACTTTGGAAGCTTTTTCCTGTACTGCTCTAAAGATGGGGGCTTTTTTTGCAAAACGTCCTGTCTCTCGAGAGTCCCAGCCTAGTCTGGAAGAGCCTTTGCTGGGTGTGTTCTGAATCTGTCAGGCTTTGTGTCTGCTAGGATGGCCTCTTGCATAGTTCTGTGCCTGGTTTTCAAAGTTATCGCTGCAGAGAGAGATATGGTTGGGTGGTGACAAGGCAGGGATGACTGATGTGATGTTTTCCCCTCATGGATGCATTGTGTTCAGGGACCTCTCAACACACTGCTGAAGCTTTCCTGTCCCCTTTGGTTTTGGAGCAAAGACCAAGACTGAGTTGGTTTCTAAATTAGGCTCGTGTTGGGTGTCCTCTGCAAGGCATGTGCTAGAATCTCTGTGTGAGAAAGAACTGAAAGAGGAGGGAGTGGGCACCTTGCCTTTAGGTAAAGAATGGGACAGTGGGTGAAAAAACAGTTTAAAGTTGGTGTGGCAAGGTGCATTATAGGCAGGTTTTTAGGAGCTGATCTTCCACTTTTTAGATGGTTTATTTGTTTAGTTCTAGCCAGCTCAGTGAATTAAACTTTTTCGCTTCACCTCACTTAACTTCTGTGTGCAGAGAGGCCTAAGCAATTGATATGACTTTTGGTTTTTGCGGCTGTTATTTTCTCAGGCGTGTTTTTGATTATTGTTGTCTCTGTTGCAGTTGGTTGTTCTTCTGCAAAAAGGGTACAAAGCCCTCATACTCTGTATGTATTTTATTCCTTTGTCCTCACATGCATCAGTTTGGAAACAAAACAAAAAAAAAAAAGACAAAGAGGAAATGGAGAGAAGCAGGGTTTCCTCCTTGTAGACTGTTCTCCTCAAGGGATGGATTCTCATCCATCTCTTAAAAGATATTAAAACCAGAAAAGCAATATGTTACTTTGGATTGTCCCTGGAAGTAATTTATTTAGAGATTACAGGAGAGTGGTGTCATTGAACAGCTGAAAAACCAGTGATGCTTGTGATACTGCATCTCTGCCATTTCTGTGCTTGGCTTTTGACAGGAAGCCTGACTTGCCCAAGGTGTGACAATATTCTAGCGAGACACATGTGTGTTGTTGCACCTGCGTGATGTAGATCTGCAATCAATGTGGCATTGTTTCACCAAAGTAACCGTAACCCAAAATCCTTTTTTTCCTCCTCATTTCTACCTGTAGCAGTAAACAAACACTTTGGAGATTTGATTTGTGTAGCAATATTGTGATGTGCCCATCTCATTCCAGGCTTCTCCTGAAGCCTCCCGGAGTAGCAGCTGACGTGTTGTCTGCAGCCTATGTACAGAGGTATTGGCGGGGCTGATTGGCACGCTGTCTTCTCCCTGTCTGCTGGTATTAGTATTCATATCAAAGGAAGCTGCTTGGTTCCCTTTCTCCTGGGCAACTGCAGGAGTCAATCACTGCTCCCTGATGTGAATGGCAACAAAGAGAAACTGTTCATTGATTCAGAGTAAAAGAGCCCAAGTGGGTGCTTTGATTTCAGAGAAGCTCTGCCCTGCAAGGGATCTACAAGGTTAAACTGCCAGTGTTTTTGCAAATTTTCTCCAAATCGTGACTCCCAAAGCGTTTTGGCAATAGAGTGAAAGACAAGCAGGCAGGCCTCATGGATAATTTTACATTAATAACTATGACTTATATGTGCCAGTGCAAGACCTATGATTCCACTGTGAGAGTCAGACCATAATTAAATATCTAACTCCATGGTGGGGCTGTGCTGGTGGTAAATGGGGTATTGACTACTGGCTCGTATTTTGACTAAAACTACAAACACAATGTAAAGACTTCAGCAAATCCCAATGCCTAAGGTGGTAATGTATTCTGTAAATCAATAATATATTAGTAATAAAAATGACCAAAGCATGCATCCATTAGGAATTCATAATAGAAATTTGTTTAGGTTATATAGTGTATGTATTGATTGCTGCTATTTAAAGATGAAGTATGTCTTTGAAGCAGAGTGCTTATATATGTAGCTGCCTACATTTTAAATTCATTTATTTTTAATATGAAGATGGACTTGATAACATGGGGAAATATGTATGAATAGAAGTCAGTATTTTATATTGCAAAATGTTATGGGAATATATAAGTGTGTGGAGAAGCCACAAGTAGATGTCTGATGTTTCTGAAACCTAAATCTTGGACTTCAGCAAAATAATAAGCAATATATGTGGCAGCCACTATTTGCAGCTCCAGGCTTCCAGGTAGCTTAAGTTTTTCTTGGCTTGGTGCCTTAACATTGAATTGCTTACCTGTCCATTTTGTGGTAGAGTGTATAACTGGATGTAATATAGGGATATTATATATAGGCCCTGCTTTGCCCCACTGGCAAGGACAGATCTGGGGTACAGGGCTGCCAGCAGAACACAGACCTTGCTTCTCTGCACTGCTCCTGGCTCTCTGCAGCTCCCACAGCTGGCACCAGGGGCTGCACAGCAAGACACGACTCACGGGACACTGCTAGGCTTGGGAGCACTCGCAGCAACAGGACTAGGAAGTAGGATTTAGGGAATAATGCCCCCCACCCATCCCACTGCCATTACACCAGGCCCCTCCCTGCAGGTCTCTGATGTTGATTTAATATTGTAGGGCATACGCTAGCTAATAACACCGAGAGGCCAATTAATATCCTTTACAGAATTACACTAATTTATTAGATAGCCATAGTGGAAGGCTGAATTAAAGGGAAAAAAAAAAACAACAAAACCCAAGACAGACAAACCTAATAAATATATAGTGCCATACCTACACTTTCATCCATGCTTCTAAACTTTGGCTGATTAGTCCAGGTCCAGTGCATCTGCATTGTTACCTTCTGTAAGGACAAAGGGTGGAGAAAACAATTCACATGCCATAGCTGCAGTCTTTGTCTTGCTGCAGCAAATGAAAAATGTTTTAGATTTCACAGATTATGGTTCATTATGAAAACAAAGCAAGCCTCTGACTGAAACTCCCATCTGTTGGTTTGCGTTAAGCAATTCCCTTCCTCTTCCTTGCCATTTTTTATTCCTGGGCATTCAAAATGTCCTGAAACACTTTTTTTTTCCTGTTTACAACAACTAAAGGCAATATACAAACCTTGTCTTTGTGGCTAAATTCAGCAGCTCTGCATAAAAACTTAAAGGTTCTGTGTTGTTTGTTTGGGTTTTTTCTTTTGGGGTTTGTTGTTGAATTTTTTAGCCTGGGGTCTTTTCTGGGATTTATTTATTTATTTATTTTACTCTAAGTTAATAAATTCAGTGGGTTCCGTGCAGCTAGATGCCCTCTTCCTCTTCCTGTTCTCTTTCTCTCAAATCTACATAGATCCTTAAAATACAAAAAAACCTCCTATGGTCAGCAAGCCAGACTGTTTGCACAGTAGAGATCTCACCCAGTAATTTGTGAATCAGTCATCAGTGTGTTCCAGAAAAATACTCAGTCGTTGTTTAGGTACTTCACCTGATAAGGAACAAATTGTATATATATAAGTAAACTGTTCCACGGTAAATTTCTCACATGGTTAAAAATATTACCTTATTTCTATCTCCATGTATCAGCCTTCAGCTTCCAAGATCTTGACTCTTGCTTGCCTTTTTCTACTAGGTTAAGGAGAAATACCCTCCTTGGTAGCTACCTGCATACTAGAATAGTCTTTTAGACTAGTTAAGCAGACTAAGTAATTTTGGTGGCTCACTTGTTAAGCTGGTTGTCCAAGCCAGCTTCACTTTTTTTTATCTTTTAAGTTCTTTTGCAAACCCTTTCAAAGTTTCTGACAAACGCTCTGAAGTGTAGGCACCACAATGTGTACATATTCCAAGAGTGAATGGTCTCATTAACACCATGTGCAGGGCAATTCATCTTCCCACTTCTACTTATTATTCACCTCCTCATACTTGCAGAGATCGTGTTTGCCCTTTGAGCTACTGCATGTTGTTCAAATTGTTATCACTTATGGAAACAGACTTGTTTCAGAGTGACTGCTTGCAAGTCTGTGGTCTCACATAATGAGCACTTCTTGTATTCTTACATGGACTTGTATTTGTCTGTGTTCAAGCATGCTCTGCTCAGGTAGGGTGTAGATCAGTCTGCAAAACCGACAAGGTCCATGTCATTACTTGACATTTCATCTGTTTTTGCGCTGACTGCAAATTTGGCAAGCTCTGAGTTTATTTTCTCTCAGATCATCGAGAAGTATGTTGAATGGTTTTAGACTGATGAAGTTCTGGCTGAACTTCCAGAACTGCTTCAGTTGAGATGGCAGTTCCACATTTACATTAGTTTTTGAGAAGCAACAGCTAATGTATTTTTCCTGTGTGCAAGTGGACTTATGTTCTGTTTTTGTGCCTTTTTTTTTTTAAAAAAAAAGCTTGTTAGTAGCAATGTGCCAGTGCCTGAAATCAAGCTAAAAAACAGGAAGGGAGTTCCTAAGGGTTGTGGGTTTCTTACAAACTCCCATTCTTCAGACTGAAAAATATTGTGCGTTTTGCAATTAATATCTTTCCAAATATCTGCTAGAATAGGAAGCATCTCTTTATCACTGTGAATGATGAATAATTCTGTTTGCCTCTTTCTAAATACAGATTTGAGAGAATTACTGAATATTTGTAAGGAGCTCAGCTTGTGCTTGATAGCTGGTTGTCTTTGACCCACAAACCTTACTAGTTGAAAAATACTGACACTTCTTTAAAAATTCTGCAAGCATATTTTTTTTTTTTAGTTTGATAGGCTACAGTTATTTCGTTTGTATTTTGAGCTTTTAGCGCTGCATGTTTGTGTTTCCAAACTGTAATTTGTACTTGTTAACTACACTGCTGGATTTTTTATTAAATTATTTTTTAAGTGAGGGTAGACTATTTAACAAAAGAAGCCATTTCTCATGGTTGCAGAGTTGGGGATTTTGTCATGTGGAAACAGGCTTCTCAGTTTACTGTCTTCATTTTTAATCTTAAATCTTCTTTTGTTTAATTTTGTGTTAAATATTGTAACCTACGAGGAGCTATCCTGGCTAAAACCCTCAAATATTTGTGTTACCAATCAGGACTGTGATCTTTTTTTACTTAGCAAGTAAAACTGGTTTGTGGTTATTTGCTCAGGGACATGTGTGTTTGTTGATGGTGGTGGTTTTGGTTTTGTTTGTTCTTGTTTTTTTGGGGAGTAATTTTTTATTTGTTTGTGGTTTTGGTTTCGGTTTTGTTTGTTTGGGAGTTTTTTTTTTGGTCTGTGATCAACACGATCAATAAGGGCAAATATTACAGTGCATCAAAAAGACATGCTCAACAATAAACTTGCTCAGTGACTTTTTGTATTTTGCCCAGGTTTCTACCCCTTGAAAAACTGGTTTGTTTTGTTGTTTTTTTTTTTATTTTTTATTTTTTTATTTTACCCTACACAGTTTGAGAAGCTTTATTACAGGATAATGGGGGGGGGCATTAGAAGAACTGTAAGTAGAAAAATCTGATTTATTTTATGAAGGATTTTCCTTATGTTCCAAAAATTCCTTGGTGGGACAATGGCAGCAGAATTCTTTCCTCAGATATGAAAAGGGAGCATAAGATGATGGAAATATGTAACAATATTCTTCTTAGAAAAAGCAGCAAATTCTAAATGTGAAGTATAAATAACTCTAGAAGAGCAATGCTTGAAACAGGTACAAAAAGAAATGGATATTATAGATAGGAGAAAGAGTGCTTGAAATGGATTCTTTGTTAGATATAAGTCAGTTTCTATTTAGAAAGTGCACTTAAATGTACTGCAACATAATTACATTAGAAATATAATTAATAATATCCCAGAAAGTTTTCTGGAAACCTTTCTCTGGTGGTTTGTTTTTTTTTTTTTTTCAGCTTTGAAAGAATCCTTCAAAACCCTTTAGGGGCAAACAGCACAGGGGGTTTACCAAGTGCTAAGCAAGTGCTTGGTTTTCCACGAGCTCTTTCTGTGCCCTTCTGCCTGAGCATCCTCTGGTGTCACAGCAGTGCTGGGGCTTGAAAAAAGTCCTGCTCTCGCTGACACTTTATTTATAGGGGAAGGAGGAATGGACTCTTTCATCAGGTTATTTTGCCAAAAATATTTCTTTGCCTTTGGGCCCACTATCTCTCTCTGATTAGACTGGGCAAATATATCCTGGTTTTTGCTGCCAGAGAGATCAGCAAAAGATTTACTTCTTTCATCTGCCTCTTGAAGGAGGACAATTTGAAACAAGTCTAGTGATTGTGTTTAAAAAAAAAAAGGATAAAAAAGAATCTTCCATCCATCACAGTTGTTTGCAGTGGTTTTCTCCTGAAGCAACTTAGATAAATTTTTTTCAGCCATATTTTCATTGAACTGGTGAACATTGTGCCCTCAAGTGTATCATCTGCACCTGTTTGTTACTCATGCTGCATGACTATCCTTTTGTGTGTCACTGTAGCTCCTGTTCCTAACCTGCACCCATTTCTTCTTCTCTTTAAAGTGTCCTTTGGGGCACAGACCCTCATTTTGTTCAGTCATGCACATGGGTGTCTGCGAAGGAGCCCATAGAGCAAGTAATGAATCATGATATCCAGTGCTTTAGGGACTTCATAAAGCAGGGCTGTCTTTTAACCAGGTTGTTTTTGGTTTTGTTTTTTTACTGAGCACAGTGTCTCTGTGACTACTCACACTTGTTATTGCTGCTTTTTAAAATACTTGTTAGGCTATTGTTAACCACTTTGAGGGCTGGAGTGTAAAATTATATAGAAACTTGTATCCTGGGACACCTCCACTGCTGGTGGAGTGGGGGAGGGCAGGATTCAGAGTGTTTTACTGCAGATAAAAATGTAGTAAGGTGAGTTTGGCCCCACTGTTGTGCCCTGGCTGCCCCAGTCTGCAATGGGAGTCCTGGTGGTACCACAGGGTAGCAGTCCCTCCCTACTACAAAGCCCAGAAGCTCTCAGCTGTTCACATGACTTTTCTGGGAGCAGTTGATATGTCCAGGGCATTTCTGGGAGCCTACAGCTGAGCATTATTTCAGTTTGGGTTTTTTTTTAAATTTTTTTTTGTGACTCATCTTGAGATGGAGGCAGTATTGTGTGCAGGTAAGTATTACATCAACACACAGCCATATCTAGGTATATTGTGTTTTTGGAGCAATATTTGCACAGGTTATGTTAGATGGGAAGATAATTAAGCACAGTGCTTGCTGTGTGCAGGTAGGCACAATAGGAACTTTATCACTCAAGATTACAGTTGTGTTTCCTACAAGGTGAACCATTTTCTGGAGGTAACTCATTAGTTTTAATGTTTTGCTATTTTCTGCTGAGAAGAAAGGTGTACTACAGGCAAAAATACGTGAATTCCTTGAAAATCTGCTTTTACTTCAGGTATATTTCCACTTGGAGCAAATGTGCATGTTTCAGTTCATTCCCCAAATTTAATTCTCCTACTGTTCTTTATTTTTAAGATTGAGGGGAAGTAAATAAAGTTGGCCACTGTTCAGATGAATGTAAATGCTTCTGAAAAGCTCTTTGAAGCTGCTAGTAACTTCAAGGTGAAATCCTTGATATTTTGAGGTCAAAGGAAGAGAGAGAGTAAACGTCATAGAGTTTGGGGAGTCATGATTCAGAGGACTGGAAAGAATGGCCTGGCACAGCCTACTTGTAATTCTTGTTAGTGTATCAGCAAAAAAGGATCTTGGATCTCATGCTGGTGATCCTGGGATGGAGCTCATACATGGCATGCTGTGGAAAACCTCATCCAGCAGCTGGGGACTGGGTTGTCTTTGTAGATTACTCACAGGTAAGAAGCACCTATTGGTTTCTAAAAATTCAGTAGGGGACCCCAAATATCATTTTGCCATGTGGATAACTACTCTTGTCTTGTCATTTCTTATGCACCATGCCTTTCTATAAGTTTAAGTGCATATATATGTGTGTGTGTGTGTGTGTAAAATATACTGGATTGCAACTCTGAAAAGTCAAGATCTTAAGGTAGTCTCAGACTTCTTTATAAAACTTTCAGTGTTATGGCTAGTGGAAAGAACAAATTCCCTGTTGCTGTTTATGGCAGAGACTCAAAGGAGCTGTGATGGCTAAAACACAAAGAAACATCAGTTATTAATGATCTGTGATTTAGCCATATTACTTCCTTGAGATGGCTAGTCTTTGAGGTCTGGGTAACTTCTTGTAAAATGAACACTAAAGGTGTAATTTTTGGCCTTTGATGTAAAGCAGTTGGTTTAAATGGTAAATATTTGGGGCCCCAGACTTTTCCACAGATATGTGAGTGACAGCTCTAGTACTTTGGTAGAAATTCTTTTTTGCCTGCCTTTTTTTTTCTCTGGACAGTTCTCCACATTCCACATGGTTCTCCTTTCCAGGCAGTACAAACTTAAAAATAGATTTACTGCTCTGATAAACAAGTCTGTAAACAGCACAAAGTAATCTCCACTCTGCTGTTCATCATTTTTGTAATAATGCAGATTTTTCTACAAGAGCTTTAATGTTCCCCTTCAGAGGCTTTTCAGGGAGCTGTAAATCAAAATTAAACTTTACCTTTGTGAAGCTATTTCTTGGTAGGAATCTATTATTTGCAGCTCTTCAGCAAAGCTCCAAATACATCCAACCTGTCTAATTTTCAACAGCCTTAAAAGAATTGTTGAACTACTTGCTGAGTTCATGAGGTCTCTTCCTGACTTTTTTGGTTTTTGGAGTTGGTTAGTTATTTTGATGTGGTTTTATGTTTGGGGTTTCCACCCTTCTCTTCCCCTCCGCATTTTTTTCTCCTATGCTGAGATAAAAGGCAAATTGGGACTCTGTTTCATCTTCAATGGCAGATTATCTCCAACTTTTGAGAATGCATTTGTGTCTTGACGACCTCCAGTTATCCTTGTCCTGCTTCCTGTAGCCCAGGGCTGCCGTCTCTCAGTTCACTGTGGTACAAGACTCAGAAGAACACTTGGGAAATATCCATCTAGGCCACCACTAAATCCTACTGAAGCCCATTCTAATGGCAAACCTGAAACAGCTCTGCTGGTAACAGGAAAGCTGTTCTAGCTTTGCATTGTTTTAGAAAGGGTGAGAATTCAAGCAAGTGTTTTAAATGTGAACAAAAACAAACTATAATTTAAAATGAACTTATTATATAATATTAAATCTGAAAATTATGAACAGATGCTTTTTGTTTAATGTTCTTAGGCTAAGAGCATCAGAGCATCTGTGATGCTCATTTTTCTAACTGCCTCTATGATTATACCTGTTATGGTGGTTTATAAAAGTTTTTATATGAGATTAAAGATTAACCTTACTAATGGCTACAATTAAAACCTACACTGGAGTAATTTGAAATGGGGCAAATTCTGTTATTACTCAAATCTTACTTCCTTCACCACATTAATTTGTGCTGTGTTAAATTTGAGATACCAAGGTTGTTCAGCAATGTCAAAGCCAAAGCTTCTCTGATTTTGAGGTTTTTGGGGTTTATTTTTGAAGACAGTTGAGTGCCTATGTAACAACAGTAACTTTGAGCTGGTTAAGAACTAAGTGGCATGTTTTTCCTTATTAAGGACCCCAGTGAAATTTGTGGTGTATGGATTTGTAAAAAGGACTGGTCCCTGTGGCTCAGAACCTAATGCTTCCTTTATTTGAGAATACATATGTCTCAATGTTAAGGACCTGGATATGAAAGCCAGATATTTTAACAATGTCACTGTTAGGCTGGAGGGCACGTTTACCAGAAGGACTGGTTACAGAAATTAAGGACCACAGTGCAGGGCTTTAAACTCAGATACTTTCCCTGTGTACAGCTTTCCTATAATTGAAAGGTAATTCACATGAAAGAAGCCTGTAAAGTTACGGAACATTTGTATATAAGTATCTAATGTGTGCCTTTCATTACAAATTAGATGATCCACTGCAAAGGAAAAGAGTAGCTTTTTTCCTGTGATGGGGCCTAAATATTAATGTACTTGCATTCAACATCCCCTTGGAGGCCACGTTTTATTTGTCTGTTTTTCTCAACTTGTTGCTTCTGCTTTAATTAAATTCATTAAAATGACATCAGCTCAAGCTGGGACTGTGCTTCTGACCTCTGATTTGAAGGTAGATTGTCATGTATTTTTGAAAAGCACTCTAAATTCAGATGTCCTTGCTTCTAAAAATCCTTTGCTTTCTTCCTATGACCTGAGCTAACCTTTTCTGAGCTGATTCAACTCTATCAGCCAGGCAGAAATCCTCCTCCTTCCCTTCTCCCCCCGCTGGTTTAGTTTCTTGGTGAATTATTGACTTGCCCTGCCTCATGAAGGGGTGCAGCAAGCACAGAGCTGGATACGTGTCCGGCAGAGGAGCCATGGCTGGAGATAGGAAGGTTTGTCTTGGGGAGGAAGCAGGATCCCTTTTCGTTTCAGCAACGCTCTCCTGGCAGGTGTACTTATCCCAGACCACTGCCTCTTCAGCAGCGTGGAGGGTGGTGACCCTTGGTGATGCCTTGCTCTGGTGTGGACATCAGCTTCACAGGTACTCACCTCTCTGTGAGAGGGAAATAGGTGAGGATGAGGCCTCGTTGAAAGGCAGGTTTGTTGCAGTTCTCAGAGTTCCCCATCACTCACTAATGAGGCAGAAGCCCATGAGTCCCAGAAGTGGGTGGGAATGAAGAAAGGAAGTGCGGTATTGCTGGTGTGCTGCTTCCTCCCACAGGCCTGACTTGGGTCTCACTGGCTCATCTTCAGAGTGCCTCAGTCACCTCCTCCTGTCAAACTCCTCCATTCAGAGCTACCATCTTGATTCTGTGGTTTTGTTCTTGTATCACTTCATTTGCTTCTCTCCCAGGGCCCTGCAATGACCGATATCCCTTGTGAACACTTGTCCTTGGGACAAATGCGTCCACTTCACTGTTGTTATCTTTTTCTGATTATCTTCCACAGTACTCTTTGCCCACTGTCTGTGAGTTTCTTTTCTCTTCTCTAGGAAGATACTGATAGATTCTAAGAGAATCTAATGCTTCTTAGCTTCTCCATACTTTGAGTAAGGGTTTGGGAATATAAAGGGAGAGAATAAGGATATTTATCACCCGAGCATGGCAAAGAGATGAGGAATATTGGTGGTATGAAAAGTGAGCAGTAGAATTACCCCAGGATGTAGTTGTCTGGTGCTTATTTCTCTGGCTGCTGCCCCTGGGTGTTTTGGGTCTCCAGAGGGTGGTGGAAAGGACCAGTTGTTTGTCTGTCACTGTTTTGAGATCTTGGGTTCTAGAAATGCAGAAAGAGATCTGCCATGGAAATAAAAGGTGCTTTCTATGAGGCTTATGCATGGAGGCAGAGGCTTGTTTCAGAGATGTTCAGTTTAGGACTTGGCTAGGTTTTGGAGTTTTTTGTGCTCCTGTTTGTATCCATAGTTGTGTCACCTTGGAAAATTCACTGATTGTGTGTGAATTTTGACTGTTCCTACAGAAAATCCTCTCTATGTTTGCTACAACCTTCTGTGAATCCTTTTAATTGTGGGGGAGAGCATCAGATATAAACTTACAGATGAACATCTATCCTATTTTCACTTATAGAAGCCAGGAGCAAATCCCTAGCAGGTGCCCCTTGCATGTTATAATGGAGATAGAGTAAGCAATTTATGGAACCATAAGATAGTTGACCTCAACCTCCACATAACCAGCACAGGGAAATGTATGAGGCTTTTCTGGTTTTTAGCTTTTCTTTTGTTCCTTTGGCTGGGGTGTTGCCCAGCCTTCTGTTTCTCTTCTGTCTTTTTTTGTATATTCCATCCCACCATGTAAAAATATGCTCTTTCAGTTTGTGAAGTCTGTTCATAGCTGGCTGTTTGCTGGGTAAGGGGGATCAAGGTGAAGGTGACCAAAGGAAAGTTACAAAATTGCTTTTGCAAAAGCAATAGCAAAACTGCTATAAAATAAGAAAGCCTGAGATGATCTATGAGGATGTGGGTATTTGATTCATGTGGGGAAACCAAAACTGCAGCCACATGCTTCACTTTCTGAGGATACATCTAATTATTTTCTTCCTTTCCATGGCAGATTTTAAAGTGCTTAATGGGGGAAGATTAAGATAATGTTCCCATTTTGATAGATGAGACAGCAATCAGCTGAGGCACATAGGGGAGAGCTGGGAATGGGGACCAGGACTGTCCAGCCTTGCGCTGCTGATGGCTTCAGCTCTTTGGCCACACTGGCTGCCTTCAGTCTTCAATTCTTCCCCAGGGAAGCTGGGTATGGATGTTGCAAGCATTTGCTGCAATGTCTTGGCACCAGCCTTTGTCTGTAGGATGCACCTTTCTTTAACCCCACCGCAGGCTGAGAGTAGAAGAAAGGCTTTTTTTCCACCCTGTCCCTCTAGAAAAGACAAAGTTGTTTCTGTTTTTTCTTTCTTTTTTTTTTTTTATTGTCAGCATCTGTAGAGAAAGTGGGGGAGAAAGAATGGAATTTCCATATTTGTATATTAATCATAAGATTTCAGAGAACTTTGGACCAACAAAGCTATTTTAAGCTTGTCAGAACTTTGTTGATATTTGTGAAAATACTGGGATGTGGGTGTATTGGATGCTTGAGAAATGTTTGTTGTCACCATCTTTAACTCGAGGTTTTGCTTTCTACTAATGTTGTTCTTGAGATCAGAGGCCAGGCATAATTTGGATTAAGGAAGAGCGAGACAGAGAAGAAATACCGAGCAATGTCTACATGCTGCAAACAAGGAGACTTTATGTCCTAATAGGAAAAAGTAGGGCCCTGTTTTAGAAAAGCACTTCAGAATGTGGAGTGAGCCCTACAAAGCCCATTGACTCATTGACTGAAAGGGATTTCTCCTCCTACTCACACCTGAGTAGGCTTGAGAATAAGGGGAAGGGGACTTTTTTATTATTACTTTATGATTTTTTTTCCCCATAGAGCCAAGGTGAACTGTGGGAGTATTAAATACTGCAAAATTACAAACACAGAAGCATTCTTCCAGATTACTAGGAAACCTCTTCCCCAGCCTGCTCTGTTTGCACTTGGGAACAGTAAGTCATATACTTAGCTGGGCAGACCAAATCATATACAGAACTTGTGAAAATAATTATCTCTACAATTCCAGCTTTTGTTTCACGGCCCTTAAATATGCACTGAATTTTCGCTCTGAAAATTCTGAGCTAGAACATGATTTTGCTGGGAAAATTGCATATAAAACCTAATTAAAAGCATCAACCCACACTTTTCTTTTAAAAGTACGTCTACTACCATCATGGCTCTAGATGTAACAGAGCTCAAAAAGTCTCTAGCAGCCAAGGAAACACATAATTTAAAGGCTATTTCGGCATTTGATTAAGCACACAGTGATAACTACAAGCCCGTGCCCTGCAGGCATCACAAGAGGCAATTATGTTCTGAGGTCAAAAGTGAGGGGGAGAAAAAGCACAAGATTTTGATGACTTACTTAATTTTCCAGCTCCTGAAATTAGCAGAGACAAAGGAGTTCTAAATCGCCCAGATAAAATCCTGTCATTATCTGTTGCCTTTTCACCCTCTGCTGTCACTTTGCCCTGCAGAAGCTCTGGAGGATTATTTTCCACCAAGTGGCTGCACTTAAAAAAACCTCAAGTTGGCACACATTTAAACGTTAAAGAATTTGAAAACCACTCTTTCTAAGTTCTGTATTTAGATGGCTGTCTGTACATAGGATCCTGGAAAAAGACACCTGTTTTTCAAAGTAGTGAGCTGACATCAGCTCCTCTTGACTTCAAGCCAACAATTAGGTCACTTATTTAGGAGATTAAATAAGGAGCTCAATGAGAGACTGTAAAGATAGGGAGCTGCTCAAAGAAGAGAGAAGTGTATTAATGAATTAATACAATCGTGCTGCGTATTTTACAGATGGGCTTTGATGTATCTTGTTTCACAGCAAAAAGCAAAACATCTTTGCTCCTTACAGGAAAACCAGTAAAAATGATTAACTAAGATTATCATATAGAGGCACAACAACAAAAAATGTGTTTACAAGGAGATAAACAGCCAGGCTCTAATCTCCCTTTGGAGTATTTATTGCAGATACTGAAGTAGAAAAAAAAGCTGTGCAGAGCGAATGATTTGGTGGTCAATGGCAGGATGGAGAACACGTGCCTATTGCTTTAGGAGAAAGCATGGTAGGAGATCATGCTGTATTACAGTATTCAGCTGCTTCTAGTTTTTCCAGGGTGTTAAATTTTTTATGCTTCTTATCCAGAAAATAAATGTAAATGCTGACTCCATGATGCCACCGGGAGGTGTCTGTAAGTGAAAGCTGTCCTTCTTACAGCAAGCAGTCAAGTGATAATGTGAAAGGGAAAAAGGTGAATTCCAGGAAGTTTAAAGCTGAATCTAGAAATGTTTGCATCAGTCCAGAGATTCTTTACTGGAGAGTAGAACATGAGCTGTTACTTTTGGGGAAGGGGTGTTCAACTTTGGTTTTGGCTGTTTTGGGGGCATCCTTGGAACTGATATGCATGCAGTTTTAGTAGATCAATGCTGTGAAATCTCATGTACAGGAGACACACCCATGATACTAGAAGTGTGTTCTCATTTGAGGTAGAGAAATATCTTTAATGGTTTTATAACTTGCTGATAGTAATTCTTAATGTCTTTATTTCCAGCATGACACAAGAGTTAAGGTTATCTGCATGTGTACAGTATTGCTGTTTGACAAATACACCAGGTTTGTATGGGTGAATTCTCAGGCATTTAATTTTTTGTGATTTTCAGAAGGGTTTTCCTCAACCCTCACGTGTTTAATGTCTTTAGAGAAGACATTATATAGAGAATTTAGTGAAAAAAACCCCAAAACATAGGAATTAAGAGCAAAAATACACTTTCTGAACCGTGTGGCTCAGAACACACTGTGTTCTGTAGTGAGAATTGTAAAAATTAAAGTAATATTACCAACTCTCTTTGCCCTTTGTAGAGCCTATGTTAACCTTCCAGAGAAAAAGATCCAAATTACCCAAGGACTGGACAAAACCATTGCTCCAAACAGCTAATATTGCCTGTAAACCTCATTTTGTCATTTTTTTGGCAGTTAATAGGAGCTATCTAAGCACATGGCAGGAGGAGGGAGGGCCCTTGGCCTCAGCATTCTGCCAAAAGCTGCTAGAAACCTTCTGCCTCCCATGTCACCAGTCTGCTCAGGTTTAGGATAGAACAGGCTTGAGAGGAGGACTCACTACAGCTCTTTTCCAAAACCAGAATCCTGGCATCAGAAGTTTTTTGGTCAGCGCTGGCCTTCTGCCATAGAATCCAGTGTTTGACAGAGCAGAGCCTGCTGCAGGCTTCTGTGGACAGATCCCTGTAAGCAAACTTAATACCTCTTGAAGTTGTTTTTAGGGCAGGCTAAAATTGCTGGGCTCTGCTGACTCTGCCTTTCTGGCTGGCTTATCTCTTCTATCAAATGTTGTCTCTTATCATTGTCCCATCCTTCATCCACTCACCTTGTTGACTAGTGATATCAAGCAAAGGGTAGGAATGAGGCAGTGCACCTCAGAGGTTCATGCCTGTCCTCCTCATTTTCCTCCTCTTGTATCAGGAGAAGTTGGTAGCAGTGAGAATTTATTGCAATACACAAATATATGGTGCAGTATGAGCCCAGGGCAAAACCGTTTCTCCAATCTCAGGGAAGGAGGATATCTCAAGTGATCCATGCCCTAAAGCTGGGCTAATTGTGCAAGCTCTTATTCAAGAATAAGCACATGTCTGTCTTGGGAGTTTGGCAATTAGTCCACAACTCTGGCACACCAGGGAGGGTCTGATATCGAAGATTTACAGAAATCAGAATCTGAGAATCTGTCCAGTGGGACATAAATGAGGCAAGTGACAATAACGGAAGGATTCATGGAAGTCAATGTGTTGGATTGCTGCCTGACAGACAGACAGGGCAGCCTTGATATGGTCAAAATGCTATTCTGGGAAACATTAATATACTCTTTATTTTCCACAAGCAAACTTGGTGTGCATGTACCATGGGGAAGCTTTATGGAATAAACCAGCAGAACATTAGATGGGATTTTTGGTTTAGGGGGAGGGTATTTTGGTGTTTTTATAATGGGGCCAGGAGGAAAGGGAGTTGTTGAAAGATGCGTGGTATCAGATGGGCCATGGATCTACTGGAGGCTTAAACCTCTCACCATCACATAGAAACAGGCTTGGGTTGTATGTTGATTTTTGTGGTTGGAAGTGTACAAACGTAGCTGGGAGGGCACATCATCCCTATATCTGGAAACCTTTACGGTGTTGGGTGAGTTTTCATTCTTGTGGAATAAAGGAGGAAACAAGTTGGCTTTTATTTCAGCTTGTGGCTGGTGTGCTGGACTGGGAAACAAGTATTTGGTTCCTAGCATCACCATGGATTTCCCATGAGATCTTCTGGAAGCTGCAAAACCCTTCTGCGGCTGAGTTGAGAAAGACAATGTATAGCTACTTCATAGGGATATTTGGGGATTAATATATTCACGTTTGTCAAGCTGTTTAAGATCTTTGGATCAAAGAGGCTGTAAAGATGAGAAATACAATTGCTTGATGTCAAGTGGCATTGTTTACTAATACTTTAGGGCTTTGTTTTCAAGGCATCTCAAAGTGTGTTTCTTTTTTTTTCTTTTGCAAACTGTAGCCTGGATTTCTTTTAAAACAGGTAAGATTTCTGAGAGCTCTTTAATTTCACAAGTATTTGCCAGCTATTTTACCATCTAGGCAGACCCAATGCAAAGCTAAGACTGAACTTAAGTCATCTGGTATCCCATAAATTGGCCTTTCCATGGAGAGTGTCACTGCAGGGCCCAAACTTTGGGATGGTTGCCAGAACCTGCAGGCCCTCCCCTAGCATGCTGCAGGCTACAGCAAAAGCCGTTAGGACCACTTTTTCCAAGGACTAAGAAAAGGACCAGGAGCAGTACAGATGTTATTACATCTGCTGTAGGACAGGTGCAGTCTTGCTGAGCAGGTGCAATCCTGGTTCTTGGATTGCTTGTTGTCATAAAATTTTCTTTGCTTGTTCAAGTACAACGCAGGACTGTAATTTTATATATCAAAGCCAACTAGTTTTTCACCTGGTAAGTAGAAATAATAACAATGCCATAGTTGCTATTTATGTGATTCAATAATGGATTTCTAAAGCCCTATATAAAAGGGATCTATAGCTTGTTTCTAGAATGAGAAAATCAAGTCACTGAGTGGAGAAGTGATTTCTTTGGGCTACCAGCAAGCCAGGGACCAGACCTGTTTCTGCAGGTCTTACCTGAATGGTACTGAAACTATCTCAGCACAGCATATGGGTAAAACCTGCTGCTGAATGTGATTCTGCTTTTCATTTCAGCCTCGGTGCGGAAAGTCAGTGTTGACTGTGGTTCTGTGTTAATCCTTGCAGCTTTCAGCCGTGCCCCAGTGCCCATGGCTGTGGTCCGAAGGGAGCTGTCCTGCGAGAGTTACCCCATCGAGCTGCGCTGCCCGGGAACAGATGTTATCATGATCGAAAGTGCCAACTACGGCAGGACTGATGATAAAATCTGTGACTCTGATCCTGCTCAGATGGAGAATATCCGCTGTTATCTGCCAGATGCCTATAAGATTATGACTCAAAGGTATAGTACTTAATATTCTTTGTTTGCTGGCTGTCAATTTTTTTAATCCGGAGTGTACGCACCAGTTTGTGTGTGTGTTTGCGTGAGAAAATGCAGGTGCTTAGTCTGGATGTATGTGCACAGAATTACAGCTATCATTGCTAAACTGTGGGTTTAACGGAGTTGGTTTAGCATCATGCAATATAAATAACATTTCCTGTAAATACTGCTCATCAGTCATCTTGATTCTCACTGTGTCCCAGTTTTCCCCTGAAATACCTCAATATCAAGGCTCTTAATGAATATAGAAGTGAAATCTTTCTCAAAACTTATATTCACTAGTTTTTGTGCTGTGTTCAAACAGAAGGCCGGTAATCTCCTTGAAACAATCAATATTTTGTGTTCAGAATAACATTTGCAGTTTTCAAAACACAAAGAGGCATTTGCATCCTTCCTTGTGTTGTCAGGCTTAGTTTTAGGGAAGATCTGAATTTCTAGTCAAGCATTGGTATTCTCATTGATGAATTGCTAAATTTCTGTGTAGCTCTAGCTGTTAAGTGTGGCTGCTGCATTTGGAAATGGTAACTGAGATACAGTCAGACATGTAGACAGACTCCTGTCTTGCTTGCACTGCCAGGGCCTAACAGTTTATTCCAACACAGAGGTATCTTGGTTATGAAAAGCCTTTTAAATGTTGATGAATTTTTAAGGATGTTTTCTGGCACAAGTGGTGTTGTGGGAAGGCTTCATAAGTCACAGCTCTTGATGTGTAATTGAATTCAGTAATGCATTCCTAATACATGAAAAATTATTTAGTGCATTTGACTGTTAATTAGTAATAGAGATTAGTATTTCAAGGTATTAATAATGGCATTGGCATAGGCAAAGTGTTGCTAATTGATGTCATGACAACAGTGTTTGGGTCCTAACAGTGACCTCATGGCTTAAATCAGTGCAGGGTTTTAATGGAGTGTCTTGCTGTTGTCTGCTGTGAAATGCCTTGCATTAGAATGGACTGGTGTGAGCAACGTGAGTTTCAGCTGTGTTTCACATGGTAACTACTATTTTTGATTTTAGAAACTGCTCCATGTTGAGTATTTAGGTCTCAAAGTGTTGAGAATTCTAGTAACAAATGTCCCCAGTGCTGCAAGTGGCTTCTCTAAGACCATTGTTTAAGTTGGCCCTCCTTGGTTAGCTGGTTGAATTCTTGTTTATATGGTTGTGCCAGCTACATTTTCGAGATAAGTGGGAAGGGTAACAACGTGCCACCAGCCAGTCCCTTGGATTTGGTGTGGTTTTAGTGGAATTGCTGTAATTCTCCTGTTCAGGTTGTTAGTGGTTTCAAGCAGACACCTTTAATCCTCTGCATATTGGCAGAATAAAGCCGTGTCATCCCCTTTGTGGCCCATTCCAGAGTACAAAGTATTAATATTTTTTTATAGATATATGTGGTTATATATATATTTGCGTCCTCCAGGCAGCAGCTCCTGAGCCAAATGCAGAGCTCTGCAACCTTCTGGTCAATCCCTGCATGTAGCAAGTCTGCAATAAACATTTGCCCTTGGGTCAGGGAGGGCACATAATTGTCTTCTGTGCCCATGGCGCTGCAATGAAAACTTCTGGTGATTACTCACCTACAGCTATCATCAGTGCAGGCTCAAATGGCTTAGCAGAGAGTTAGCAGGGAAGCTCATCACTGTGGCAAAATATCTCTGTTCTTCCATTTGGGCAGCAGAAAGTGGTGCTGCAGAGGATGGACACTGAAGGGGGGAAAAGATATGCAGTCCTATTATTGGTACTATTGAGTTTCTTGAAAATAAATATAAGTCTGACATTAAAAGATAGGTAAAAAAGGAGAAAATATTCTACTTTGCATTTTTGCCAGTCTCATTTCGTTTTTTAACTCTCCATTAATTCAAAGAGTTGAAACAATTTAAAAATAAAGCCATTAAAATGAAATATGTTCCTAAGATGCAAACCAGTCTGTCAGCTCACAGCTCTGAGTACACTTTACAGCTGAGCCTCTGAAAAAAGTAGTTTAAAAGGAAAATTGTGACAGCCTAGTAGTTGTGCCACTAACTATGGCATTTTCTTCTGAAAACCTCTACCTTCAAAATTCATCAATTTAGCAGTATTTGGGTGGGTTTGCACATTAATGCAGGCACTAACACAGTGAACTTGTCTTTGCTAATGCTGCAGGGTGAGGGAGCAGCTACTGGGAACTAAAGGTTGTGGTGACAGTGAAACCTGCACGGTAATTGAAGCTGTTTGTGTATGGAAAGAAAAGTGGCATGCGCAGTGTGTGCTTACTATACATTGATTAATTATTGCATTCATAGACTTGTAGACTCTATAGTAAGTTGTCTCACTACTGGCAAATTTTAATCAGCAACACTGCACAGCCAACTCAAGACTCATTCTAGTGTGGCTGTGGGGAGGGAGAGAGGGAAAGATAGGAAGGAAGGTGTGTGTGAGACAGAGGTGGTGTTAGTGTATGAGCTGGTGCTGTGAGTGAGCAGATTTATGGCAGGTATTAGTGACTGCTCCCTCAGCCCACCCCCACTGAAAAAAACCTGGAAAGAAAAAAACCAAAATCCAACAGCCTGAGCTAATGTGTTCCTTTCTTCTGTATGCTTATATAAATTAATTTTTGCAGATGACCATGTGAGGTTATTTTGAAAGGGAAAGGCATAAATCTTACAGTGTGTTTGTGGAGCCCCCTGAGCAGAGGGGACACAAGGAGTTCTTGCTGCAAGTATTGCCCTGAAACTCTCTACAATCTTGGGAATATTGCTTGAAGTAAATGACATTTAAACAGCTTGTAGGGAGCTGTTTTCTAGGACATTAAATCTCTGAGGCCTATTTTAGGTTTTTTTGGTTTTGTGTTTTTTAAATTTTATTTTGCCAGCTCCTTCTTCAAACGTCTGGGCAGCTGTTGTCCATAACAGCTCAGAAAGTGTGCTTTATGAACCTAAGTTCTTCTGATGTGATTAGAAAAAAATGTATTTCGTGGTGTGTTTGCTTTGGAGAAGCATCTTTGCAAGGACTGTAATAAATAATTAAATTTTAACCATGCCCATTGTAAATTGTGTGCACTGTATCATGGGAGACTTTGCTATGTCCTCCCTTGAGCTACTGCGCCACAAAATTAACATATCATCCATTCCAACAGCCAGGGTTCCCTGCGAACAACAGGGAAAAGTGGCCTCCTACTCCTATAAGAGTTGCCTTTGTTTTTGTAGTGTTAACACAGTTTATCCTTTAGGGTGTTTTTAATATACTGAAGGGAAAAAAATAGCTTTTGGTGTGCTCTCTTGAATTTCCTGTTGATGCTTCCCACCAAGGAAGCATCCTGGGTTGAAAGCAAGGGAAGGAAGAAGAGGGGATCAGGTTTTTGCACGTATGTTCATCCAAACTTTGTCCTGTCAGTACCACCTTTGCATTTAACTTTGAAGTTTGGAGCATTCTTTTCCACAGACTTCAACCTCAAATGTTAAAAAGGGCGGGGGGGAGAGGAAACTCCAAGAAGGAAAAGTAGGAAGTACCTGATGTGTAGGTACACATACACAGAGCGCTTTGATTTTTTTTGCCCTAAAGGCAAGAGAAAGGCTTTCCTTTTGCTTTTTGGATCCTTGTCTACCCCAACCATTGTCTGCTACTCTTAATCTAGAGGAAGAAAAGGAGGGGTGGAATAATGAGGCAAAATGACAAAACCAGCAGGCAGAGCAGAAGAGATGGGGGAAATGTTCACAGGTCTCAGCAGTTTTTCTCAAGATCAAAGCAAAATTCTTTCTGGCCTAGAAGATGTGGAAGGCTCTTGCTGGGGAACTCTCATGTCTCTCAACAACCAGAGAGCTCGGTTTGCAAAGTAGGCAGAGCGTTTGCCTTTTGCCGCAGCAGAACCATGCAGAGCTCTTGTATGCTGCTCTTACCACTTCTGGCTTGGGGATGAGGGCTGCTGCAAGCTGCTCATCTGTCTCCTTGCTTTTCCCCTCAAGGGAGGCACAGCTGGGAGGTACTAGATGTCCTGCTGGGCCTGCAGTAGCTTAGCTGAGCTAATTTCCTTTAGGTTTGAGTCTGATCTGCGTGGCTTGGCCCTGTGGTTTCAGTGTTGACATCATTGATGAAGATTGCAGGTCAACACCTAAAGGAAAAAAAAGTAGAAAAAGTGCAAGACTGCAGGAATATGACTGTGGTCAGCTGCTCTGATTTCCCTTTAGCTTCATCGGAGGGCCTAATCCTTTTCTGTGAGAAGGGGCACTCGCCCCTTGGTAGCTGGAGGGATGGAAGCAGGCACAGCATAGGGGAGAATAAATAAATTGAATGAAGCAGCTTGCATTACACTGCAAAGATTTTTCATCTCCTGAAGGGCTATTTTGCTAATGTTTTTGGTTGATGACCTGAAAAATGCAGGAGTCTGAAATGAGTGCCATTATTATTGTAGTAATATTGCATCTCATGGCATGCTGTTATTGATGTTATCATTTCCTGTGATTTTCAAGACACTTCTCAAATGTCAGTGATCTGCACTTGCATTGGGAAATAAAGAAGCAGGATTACCTGTATTTTACAGATAGGATCATTCACGTTGATCATTCATAAAATGGCCACTGGTTTTGAACAGACTAGTTTTGAGATGTTCTTTTAGAGTCTTTTATATGAAGTAGCTTGTTGCAGTTCATGTGGGAATGTGCAGAGGACAGGAGAGCTACAGACCTGGAGGCTCTGTGGAGACAAGGCCATCAGCAGGACTCAAGGGGATGGCTTCAGCTGGACTGCAGCACAGTTGTGTCAGGCTCTAAAAAATTAATGGCATATTTCTTAGAAAACAGCTCCCTGCTTAGATGCTATCATCACCTCTGACTCAAATACTGAATGCCTTATTTGGTAGGAACCCCCCACCACCCTCCTCTGCATCCTGAGCACATTTTGCTAAAACTGCCAAGATACTACTTATTTTTCTAAATTTGCTACCATACAGATGGCATGAGAAGTACATTTCTGAAGGACTGCGATGCTGCAGTGGGAAGCTAGGCTTTCTGGGAAGCCTAAGTCTGGCGCTTTGAGATCTCCATGTGAAAAGCATCAATATGGAAAAATACTAATGTTTCAGTTAAACAGTTTTTGTAACCAATAGAAATCAGTGGGGAATAGTGAAACTCATGTTCTCTGGATTCTAGTTTTATAAAAGTTCGAAAACAAGCCTCACCACTTGGTTAAACCATCTATTTTCTCAATTCAATTAAGGGAATTCTGTTAATCTCACCTGAACCTTGACCCTGGGACAAGGGCACATACTGTATTACTAAGACAGGGAAAAAGTAAGAAATAACCAAATAACAACAGTAAGTCCTAATGGGGTTTTGTGCATTGGGCTGTTGAGTCACTCTAAAATAGGTTGCTACTTCCCAGCCTACACAGTCTTAATTTATCCTACCTCTTCCTTTCCTGAAAATGATGTCGTAGTAAATTCTTAAAGTGACAGCCCATTGGAATTGCCCTGGTACCCTAGGAAATCAGGGTTTGCCAGCTCAAACCTCTCAGATGATTGCAGCTGCCATGGTAACAGATGAGGAGGAGGCAGTAGCTTCTGAAGGTAATTAGGTTCCGAACTGTGGAAGGCTCTGTAGATCAAAAATAGTGCTTTAGGTCTCCCTGGGTACCAGTTGGTAGCTGTGGCCAGCTATAAAACACCACACTTAAAATAAATAAATAAATAGATGGTTGTATTGTGCTGTGGCTGTTGGGTTTTGGTTGCTGTTAGCATGTGACTCTAGTGCATGCCATTTGGGAAAATTCACACTTGGGCTGAGAAAGCAATGTGCAACCAGCAGCTCCTGTTGCCAGAGGGAAAGGCCTCCTTGATATGGGCATGATGGAGGAATTAATCTTTGCTGTTCTCTAAGTTTCAGCTTTTCCGCCTATTTTGTTTTGTTTTTTTCCACTTCCCCCTGACCTTGGCCTTAACTGACAAAGAGAAGACACAGGATAAGTGGCCTCAGAATCTCTGAACACAGGATATGCTGAAAACCATGCAGGAAAAGTCCAGGTTTATTACTGCATCCATTACTTCACTAGTGTGAAAATGGGCACTTCCAGCCTGCCAGAGGGAAGGAACTGGCCAGCCCTTGGTAGCCTTTCACATGTAGCTTTTTCCCAGTGGGAGAAGACCTCTGTGAAACATATTCCTGTCATCTGTTTTTCTTCTGAGTGTTTGAGGCTTGTTGAGAGCAGCAGCTCAATTGTTAACGTGAGAGGAAGGGTTGAGCAAGGATGGGTGTGTTGCTGGCAGCAGAGTCCTGGATCCACAAGATGGGATGATGCATCGGGGAAGATGCAGCTTAAGGCTCTTGAGTGTTGTTTTCTGCTTTGGCTGAAACAGGTTTTGTACCATGCAAGCATTATCCAAAGTGCCCAAAGAGCAAAGTTTAAAGCCAGGCATCTGCATGCTTCCCAGGGCACCTCCTGTCCATTACCTAAATAGCTGAAGTGATAAACATAAAAGATGATTTCGCTCAGTCTTCCTGCATCTTCCATCCACCTGAACGTGGCAGTCATGTGAGGCTGTTGCAGGAATTGGCCTTTGAGGCTAAAATCTGTGCAAAGCATTGCAAGGATAGTCTATAAGGTTTGTTGAGGCTAAGTGGACTTATACTATCTTAAGATAAGAAAGCAAAAATTTCTTTTGATTAGAGAGCTATATGCACACTCTCTGGTTGGTTTTCTGGTTAGGAATGATGTCTGAAGGGCTGTGAGGTAAGATGGCTTTGAAGTAATGCATCTATATCACTTTCTTTTGCTTCTTTCTTTCTTTGTGTACAAAAGAGCTCAGTTAGTCTGTGCCTGAGGTCGAAATTGGGTTTATACACAGGGGATTGTCTATTCTTTAGGACATTTCAAAGCTTTCATTCAGCACATTTTTGACTGCATCGTCTGTGGAATCTTTGGAGCTTGAACTACATATTCTGTTCCAAGATGTGTAAAACCAGTACTGGCTTATACCACACCCTCTGTGTGTATGCCTGGATTTCTGTGCCTCTCTGCAGGGCTGGAAGCACTCCTTGCAGACCTCCCTCACCTTTGCACACTTGCAGTTTGGCATCCACAGCATGGCTTTGCATTGTGTGATCACTTTGCTGATACCAAATGCAAACAGGCAATAGAAGTCCCTTAGACACAAACCATTTGCTTGCCAGCATTGAAAATACGGACTGATGCAGGCAGTGTTCCTGGATGATCAGTTCAATGTGGTCCTTAAATTTAGGTGTGCGTTTTGGTAGAGAGATAAACTGAAGTTTATTTCAACCTCTTTGGGAAAAAGAGGGAAGGAATGACAGTTACTGGATGCGGTGACCCAAGCACAGGTTTTGCTGCCCATTGTAATTCAGGAGAAGGATTTTATGTATCAGTAAGTGGAGTGCATAAGAAATGCCAGGCCACGTTTGCGATGTAAAGAAAAAGGGTAGCATGTGGAATTTGATTAGAGCCATCTTCTATGCATTATGTATAAGATAAAACATTGGTGTCAGTTATATTGAGTAGAAGCCTTAATTCAGCTTGAGTCCTGCTGACATCGTAAACTGGGAGACAGGGAGTGGTTTATGGGCAGTAGTGGAGTCTCCAGACTGAATTATGGCCTCAGCATTCAGTCTGTTACCTGGTAGCAGGCAGTATATTACATGCTTTTACCCAGAGTAGGGCTGGTGACAAGGAAGGGAAAACCTTCATCGCAGAGGCACTGTGAGAAATGGAAGACTGAGTTATGGGCAATACAACAATAGAGAACTATAAAACTAATACAAGAGAAGAAGGGGAGGATTTTGAGCTGGCCAGAAGGAAAGATGCCAGAATGGGAATAGAGTTTCCCCATGCAGTCACTGGTTTGCCCCTGTGCTCAGTCCTGCCTCCTCAGGGCAGGATGTGGTATCCCATAGTAGGCAGGGACTATTTCTGCCACTCCCATGATTTCTTTTGTTTTGATTTGTCTTTTTGTTTTGTTTTTAGTATCCTTTCTAGATTTTCAGCCATAATTGTAATTGTGTATTTTTGCTGTGTGTATAAATGGTCATATCCTTTTAGAGGCTCATTAAGTCCCTGGTCATGGTGACTTCTAGGAGCTCTAAGTCCAGCAGGATAATAGCTTATTGTGTCAAAAATGAATGTTAGATCTTAATTTCTTTGCCGTCATTCCTCACTGTGACATCCTAGAGGCATCCAAGCTACCTTTGCCATTTCTGTTCCTTAGCTTGTATTCATTTGTCATATGGCTTCTAACCTTTCTCTTCTCCAAGGGAGAATGTAATGATCTTTCAAATATTTCTTCTTGTGGGAGTTGGTATGGATTTTTGTTACTATTGTGTGAAGGTTCTTGTTGTTCTCCCTGAATACACTTCATTTTTAAGCAAACCCAAAAGGACAGAAGAGGGAGAAAAAAAAAATTCTGATAAATTTGAGAGTTTGAGGTCATTTGTCTCTGTAAAGCCTGCTTCCGCTCTTCCTTTTCCCAAGTGGCTTTGAATTACGCGGAATGTCCCTTTTGACTCGAGTATTACACCCACACAAATACAATTGCATCCTTCCCCAAACGGCCTGCTCTGCTCCTAGTAAATTATTAGTTCTCTTGGTCTCTTGGAACAGATTGTTCCACTTAAATGATTACAGTGGTGCAAGCTAGTACCGATGGAAAGCAAAGTCTGGCCCTTGATACTAGCAAATGTGTGGAGTAAAATATCAGTGTCCATTAGGTTGGAGGGGGCAAGGTTAGTTCTGGAAAAAGGATAGTACTTGTTACAGGTGTCCAGGGTCTTAGTCACACACAGTGGAGCACTATTAACCTTGTCACAGATGTTGGTGGACTGGAAGTGTGCTCTGCTTGGTATCTCAAGTGATTTTCCCATGGGTCATGGCAAATTTCACATACAAATGCAGATGAGTCATTGTCATTATTGATATTTCAGGGAGCAAAGAAGACATCTTTAAAAAAGTCCAAGCCTGCCAGTGTCAGAAGTGCACCTTGACGCCCTTTTTAGTTGTTGGCAAGGTTGGTGACAGCTGAAGACAGTCATCTAATATCCAAGACACCTTTAAAAAACCCCTTAATGGTACATACACACCAAGAATATAGGTCACCTGCAATGCAGTGGATTAGTCGGAGCTCTGGAAAATCAATTTTGTTTGATTAGCTGCACTTGTAGGTAGATGGGAAGAGTTAAAGCCAGGCACCAACCAGTGCAGGGTAATGCCTGTCATGGTGGGCTGCAGTCCAGAGAACACTTTGCTGCCTGTGTAGCTGTGCATGTGACAAGAGCTGTCTGAAATCAGCATGGAGGTAGAAGTCTTCCAGGAAATCTCTGCAGAGAGAGAGAGAGATCTCTCCTCATTTTTGTGGCCTGGATGGCATCCAGGTGGTAAAAGCACCCAGTGGTTCACCTCACCAAATCACTGGAAGTCAAGGGGACCTAAGGGCAACTCATCCACCACCTACTTTGTTGCAAACCACATGGGTTCGTGAGCCAAGCGTTGTAATCACCACTTCCCCCATGTCTATTGAGTTTAGGGGGGAAGCCTTCTATGCCCAGAACTGGCTGAAGGGATACTGAAGTTGTAAACGCTTGACAATTATTGAAAAACAGAAGGTACTCTATAAAATAGACTAAAGGGAGAGAAAGAGGATGGTGGTTTTGTTGTATGGTGCTTAAAAGGCACTTTTTTGCATCAGCTAACAGATTCAATGCCAGCTGACACAGTGTGCCCCAAAGATGTTTTTTTTAATCAGGAAACTTTGGTTTGGTGTAGGAACCTTCTATACATAAAGTATCCTTCAGAGTGACCCATGTATTTGTGCTTGTACTGACAATAGATGAAATAAATTCCTTTATTCCTTTCTCCATAGCTTAAATTTTAAAGGCTTAAAAGCACCCATTGCACCCAGGAGCCTGACTCCCACTGAACTGGCATGGGTCCTGAGGTCTCAATGTCCAGAAATTTCTTTTCAAAGTGGAAGTTCACTCTTAAATGGCTCTAGTGCCTTTTAATGTTTTGCTCATGATCTAATTTGGATCTTAAGTATACCAATTTGGAAACAGCCTGCCTGACATCAAGCTATGAGTTTTTAAACTCATATGGTTTAATAAGATTAACTTGCTGCAGTTCTGATACAGTCTTCAGTGAAAGCTTATTCAAATTAAGAATCAGTCAGAGAGGAAGTAGCCTCAAGCATAAAGTAGGAGTGAGGTGGTGCCAAAAATCAGGACTCCGAGAGGCTTTTTTTTGTCTCAGCCTTTGCTGAGAGCAGAAACCTTTACTGCCAAATTAATGCATTAAGAGGGGAGGGGAAAAAAAGCATAATTAGGAGATTAAAACCCAATAGTCTCTTTTTCAGCTGTCATTTTTGGAGATGTACACAAATATGCACCCACAGAAATGAATACATAGTTTGTTTTTTTTTATTTTTGAGACTCCAGAGTATGTATTAAAATATGTGGGAACTCTCTTACGCGTCTGCTTGAATTATGGAGAATAATTCACAAAGTACAGCAGCGCCACTAAAATTAATGAATAAATAAGTGAGTTTGAAGAGTATACCTGCCAAATCTGTGTTTTGGGGCTCTTCTGCATAAAATAATTCATTCATGTATTTTAATCATGTTAGTTTCTTCCAGTGTTCCCTTGCACTTCAGCAGAGTATCTCCACCATGAATTTACTTTCCTCAGTGTTGGTATGGGAAATCTTGTTTGTAGAACCTCTTTTAACCCAAGGTTACACATTAATCCCCTTCCTCCCAGGGGGACACCCTCAAGTTTGGCAAATACTTCTGATTTCCAAATGTGCACCATATTGATAACACGTATATGGAATCGAGGCCCTTCTGGTTCTGGTTTGAATTCTGAGCATGTTGAGCATTTTTTCTTCTTCCGTGAAGAGGAAAGCTCTCATCAGTTTCCATGCATAATTTCATTCCACTGTTTCAGCAGGAATAATGCAGCTGTGAAAGAGGAATGTGAAATCAAGAGCATGCTATTTTCTGAATATCACAAATTTTATTAGGAGCCTTACAGGAAGGAGGAAATCTGTAGGACAGATTGGTCACAGTCCAGTGTTGCTCAGCAAGAAGAGAAACAAAGCTGCAGTGCCTGTGGTGCTAATTTAAAGATGTGTTTAGCATTGGCTACAGGAATGACTGAAGGGCTTAGCTGTATGAGGCCCTGAAGTAAACACTGGGTAATTTTGAAATCCCTGTGCTGTGAGAGGAGCCATCATCAGTTGGTGGTGGTCCATGGGAGGGCTTAACTAGACCAAAATCTTACAGAAATGTGTTGACTAAAAAGGAAAAAAAAAAAAAAAAAAAAGACACTGAGATTTGTAGGGGTATATATTTTATTTCTTTCTGGAGAAGTGTACAAAGTCTAGTTTGGTTACGTGAAGTATTTCTCTATGCTTCCTTCCCTCTTCCAGATGGCTATTGGCAAAATAGACAGGATACAGTATGATGTTTTATGTATATGCATTTCTTTAATGTGCAACATTTGGCATGTTTATATACATCTAGCGTGACTGCATATATGTAGAGGAGGATGTGCATATGAGAAAGTACAGCAACATGTGCACAGAAAAATAGCAAATGACAGCCTTTTTTAAAGAGGAAACAGCACAATTCTTGCCTTGCACTTGCACAAAGAACAGGACTGATTTAATATCAAGAAGGAAGCAGAAGCAACACACAGTCTCTTCAGAGCTGATACCAGGAGCAGCATCAACAAGACCCCAAAGGTGTTGCAGCAGACTAGCAAATCTAAGTTTTATTATGATGTAGATGTTGGTCATTTGGGTTTCTCCAAAACTGCAGAGAAAGCAAGAAAGTTGTTCTGCCCTGGATATCTGTTAAGCCCATGCTTCTATACTACATATAATGCTGAAAAATTGCTGCCTTAATATCCCACACAGGTGTCATGACTTCTAGGTTGGCACCTTCAAACTTTTATGACTGCTGATCAATGAACTCACACTGTGACTGTATATCCCACTTTTGCCCACTGTGTAAGACCATAGCAGGCAAATGAGGTCCAAGGGAGCTGGCTTTGTAACATGCCCAAGAATTTAGCCTTTGACTTCCAGCTGCTTAAGTTTTTCCTTCTTACCCAAGCTTTTCATTTGATTATCATCTTGTTATCATCTCATTATTCCACATCAGAGATAGCTGTAACTCTTGGCTTTAATTCTTTCCACTTTCTCCATTTTCTCTGGGCTTTACTTTCTGCTGGACTTCTTTCTTCCTAGGTGCTTCTCAGCGTCCTTTTGCTGCCAGGTGATCACCATGTTTTCTCTGTGAAAGCTGTGCTATTGTTGCTTATTTCTAAGTAATCCTTATGTCCTTTTTTAAAAATATGATTGCAGAGACTGTTATTAGGCTATGTGGAGGTGTAGGTCCTGTGCTGCCCTAGAGTGAAGTCAGAGTGTCCTGATTTGGAGGTGGTCAGGATCTGCTGTGTTCCAAACAGCCTTTGTGTGGCTGCACCAGCGTCTCCTATGGGGATAGCACCTCCAGGGAGGGTAGTTCCTGTTTGCACTGTCTTCCTCCTGCCAGCATTATGTGGGGAAGCAGTGGGTAGGTGAAACCCTCTTTGCTTGTCCTCCTTTGGCACTGAAGATGAAATCTGTATTTTGCTGAGGAGCATCATATAGCTGGGATTTCTTTGATGTTGCACTGTCAGCTGCTATGGAATTAAGTTAATATTTTACAGTGCTTTTGTTCTGTGACTGTGTCCAGCCCCTTCAATCTTCCCAGCTCCTAATGAGGTGAGTCCCCTGACTTTTGCTGGTATGTGCATGTGGCTCTGCCAATGCTGGCAGATCAATCCGTGTTTGTATTCCTGGCCTTGAGCTGTGCTCTGAGATGGCAACAGCCCTGCGTGTGGAGACTTGCTGCCATTTCAGCTCAGCTTCGAGTAAATGATTGTGCTTTGCTGAGGCTCTGAGTAACCTGAGATGGTGTGCAAGGCAACGTGAGCAGTAGAGCAGGGTGAAAAGTACAGGACTGCATGCACTGGAAACAACCCCAGATTTGTTTGGAGCCTGGGTGTGATCAATGATGCTTCTAACAGTGTTTTTGGAGCATGAAGAACCTGATTCTGGAGGGTCTGAGGTAATGCAAAGCACTGTTGAGATTTAGTAGCTCAGTTCAACTGAGAACGTTTCCTGAATCACGGTGGTCATCTTTGCAAGCAGGATCCAGGCTATCACTTTTGCAAGTCCCCTGCTGCAGCTTTCAGGAGGCCACAGAAAGGGCAGAGAAATGTGCTGTGCTATACAGGGGATGAGGAGGAGCGTTATGTAGTGAAACCTTCATTTGAGGAATTGGCTTTCTCCGTCATGTAGTAAATTCATTAGTCATGTAGAGTGAGGAAGTTGATTTATGGCTATTAACTATATTGAACTGACAAAAGTAGCTTCTTGAAATTTAGTGGCCAAAATTAAGGCCTCTAAGGTATTAACAGATTAGACTGCTTAAAACAATTTAATTATTTATTCTGTGCAAATGGGATAGGGTACTTCTAGAGTGATGCCTGTACTGCTTTAAACATATTTTAGTGTACTTGTGATTAAAGGTCTGTTTGTAAATCCTGCTAATTGACTATTGGCACAGAGTGATGGATGAAAGGAAGGACCTTGGCTGAGACTTACTAATTTTTAATTTTGGAGATCTAATGAAAAAAAAAAGAAAAAAGATACCAGTCTGGTTTGAGCTAATGCTCTCTTCTTCTTTCTTCTGCTGCTTCCCATGAACTCTGTTAGCATCTGTTCATACAAAAGTTAAAGGAGCAAAAAGAGAGGTTATTAATAGCACAGTATGTCTGTGTTAAAACTCAATATTATGCATATACACTGCTATTTTTATTGCTGTAGTATGCGGATTAGGAGAGGTCCTATCATGATAGCATCTGCATATACATAATTCCCCACCTGGAGACCTTAAAATATCAGTGTACGTGGGTTTTTTTGTGAGTGATCATGGCACGCAGTCATATCATCTCCAAAGGAAATGACTGTGCTGTAAGTGGCTCGTCCTTAAGTGCCATCCTACCCAGAAAGAGAAGGAAATAATTAAGATGACATGAATTATGTAGAACAGACTTGAATAAAGAGTGACAGAAGGGCTGGCTTTGACAGCTGGATGGTAAATGAAATTTGTTTCTGTTGTTATAGATGCGTAGCCTGTTTTTAAATGTATAATTTATTTAGATTTATTTAAGGAGTAGAAGAAAGAAACAAGAAATCCCTGATGCGGAGAATTGAAATAATGAGTTGTTATACAAACATAAATAGTCATTACAAAATATTTTATTGGTCTATTTTTGCTGTATTTATAAGGGCGTTTTAAGACTCTTTGAGTCTGCATTTTACATGACTGCAAATACATGCTACATTTTACCCAGCAATCCTTACTGTGTACTTAATTGAGTTGATAGCAAAAAGACATGAATACTCCTGACTGCTTCAGCTTGGCTCTGGAGAGAGAATGAATTTTTCATCTTTTCCAAGAGAGAATTTATCCAGAATGGCTGTTTCTCAGATTGTGTTTAATTACTCATACCTGTAAGGAGGCTGAAGCTGTAGGTATGGGAAGGCTTTCTAGTCTAAGCTGCAGGAACTTCAGCTGTGAAGTTGGAACATCTACAAGGAAGTACTTAATTGTGTTATAATTGGGGGTGTGAGTGTGTGTGGACATAAGGGTAGGGGAAAAAGGCTGCTTCCCCCCCAGAAAAGCTTTCAGATAGTTGGCTGGGGTAGAACTGATCCTCTGGTTAGGATGGTATAATGCCTTATGGATGTGTCTAGCAACACTGCTGATGAAGGATTTATAGAGGGATGGGAAGAATTATTTCCCCTGTATTTGTTAGACCAGGTTACATAAGTAGTCATTTGCTATTTGCTCATGACTTTTCCACTTATGCATTATGCAAGTATATACTATTACTATAAATTTTAATTTTTGTCAAGATCTTTTTTTCCAAAATTGAGTGTTCAGCCAGCCATACTTATTTTATGGAAATTAAGCTGAAGGCGTGCTTAGGACTCAGTAGTCCTGAAGCAGGCAATTACAGTAAAACTTGCCTTCAGAGGAAATTCTTGCCTCCTCTCCTCTGATTACTGTCCCGTTTCACCATATATAAAATTATGGTTGGGTTTTTTTGTTTCGTTTTGCCTTTTTTTTTTTTTGACATCCTGATACTGTCTTAGAGCTTTTGGGCATCCTTGGGAAAAGTGGCAGAGGTTTCTTTTCTCCTAACCAGCAGCCTTGCCAGCTCTGTGCATTTGCTTTTCTCAGTGTGAACACCACCTGGGGTTTTTAAGGTTTATATATCTGTTAAGTGTAGAAAGAGATTTCTTCCATGACATTTGCTTTTCCTGTAGGTTGTTTGGAATCAATTGATGTCACTGATCTTTCTGCTTCTGCTGCTCCCATTTGTTACAGATGTGCTTGATGCCTTTGATTGCTGCTAGCAGCAGGATTCTCTGATAATCTCTATCTCTGGATGATTGCTTAATTGCCTCTATGACATCCCCAGTAATATGGTCAGGAGTTTGTCACTTTGGTCTTGAAAATCATACAATGTGCAGTTTGCTCACAGGTGTTTTGTTGCACTTACAAAGAACTCAAAATTGAGCCTCTTTCTCTTCTATTTTTTGTATAGACTCCAAAAATTCCCTCTGAGGTTGCTCTTGCATGATGAAGTGGAGCTAGTTTGAAGTTCAGCAGGCACACCGGCAGCAGTTCTGGGGGACGGTGGCATGGCCAAAAGCTCTGATTCCCTCTCCCATGCAAACATGCCATTTGCAAATTCAACCAAGGAGGGAGTGCAGCTTCCCACACCCTCCACTCCTCATCCCAATTCCACCCAGAAACGTGCAATGTGTGGGTCATTGAGTAATTCTCATACTTTGTTGCCCTAAAATGAAAACTAGAGACCTACTCAGGTCAAGAATTAAGTTGCAGTAAGGGTAATTCATTGTTATGTACTTGTGTACCTCATTGCCTGTACTGGGTGACAGAACAAATGAGAATTTCAACAGGGCAGCAGGAGCAGAGTTCTGCGGTCAAAGCCTCTGGCATTTCTTATGTTCCTACAGTTTTTTCTTGTGTTCTTTCTCAGAAAAAAAACTGAAGAAAAGAAATTTTCTCTCAGTTGAGGTGTGCAGTAGATTCTGTTTTCTGAAACAAGAAGCAACGCCATTCAAAAAGTCATTCCTATGATTTAGAAGTTGATTACCTCTTTGTGTGTCTGGATCTATACCTTGCTTTAGAGTATTGATTGACGTGCAAATACAGCGTGAGAATTATTCTTTAATCATTGTTTTCCTGATTATGTTATTCTTCGATGAAAACTGTTCTTTCAGCTTGTCAGGAGATAAATGCCACCTTGAGATCACAGCCCTGTGGGCAATTCCCACGGGGCTCAAGTGAAGACTGGGTTTCTGCTCTTGAAATGCAAAGACTGTTGGCAGAGATTTTCCCCCCAGTGCCCTTTTCCACAAGTCAGTGAGCTCATTTGGGAGAATCATGGATCCTTCCCGTGCTAAAGATGATGACTTTGTGCTAAGTGATCACAAAGTGGGGCATCAGTGGCGTTGACAGCAGCTGCTGACTAGTACCATGGTGCAAAGGAGATCCTTCCCCTTGCACTGGAGATCCTTGACTGGGCCCAATGGCTTCATCAAGGCAGCAGGAGAGTTTGGGCATCCTCATGGCAGGAGGGTTGCTGAGACCAAACTGGAGGGGAAAGCTGGGTGTGACAGGAATCTGCTGCATTGTGTGTGTGTGTGGAGTTGTAACTTGTCCCTTTTCCCGATCATTTCCAGACGCAAGGCTTTTGCCTTTACGTTGTGGCAAGTATTGAAAAAGTAAGGACAGGACAATTCCTCCTCTGCAAGCCATTTTAATGTGTGCTTTGGATCAACAGAAAGAATGAAATGCTTGTTGGCGCAGAAATTCTGAGAAGAATGTGTTGGGAGGATTGACACCATAAGTACTAGAAGAATAAATTTACCTCCTGGCTCTCCAGAAGCCAAAAGACACTGTGACTTCCAGGAACGTAATTTAAAAAAAAAGGAAAAGTACTAGCAGGTTCCATTCAGATTACTGAAGATGCCTTTTGTATGCTGAATCAGTGTTTAGATCAGTGTTGTGAGTAGGGAGAAGTCCCCTGGATAGCTGTTTGAAACTATTACTGCCGATAACTTCTTTCTTTGCTCTATTTTCTGTTTAGATGTTGGTTGATGTGGAAATGGGTGCTATAGATTTATTTTAGCCTTAATTTATATGGGAGAGGTTACTTGTGAACAGTAAATAAAATTCTATTTCCAAAGAAATACTAGAAAATTGAATGTTTGTGACATTCTTGTGTATTAAAATGCACGGTTACATCAATAGATGCCAAAGAAACATTGGATAATCCGTACAGTTCACATGGTATCCTTTTCACCACCATTTAGAAGGTAATGGGGAAGAATGACAGTGTCTATATTAGCAGAGTCTTAATTTTAATTAATTGTTGTGATTTTTCTGCTCAGAAAGGCTTGCATCAGTGTTTTATAGCTCTTTGGTCTGACAAGTACTTTTGCCTCTTAGAGAAATTTTGATTCAAAAAAGATACTGTAAGCACCTTTGAGAGAGAAGAAAGGTGCATGAAAGCCTGATGAACAACTAGATCATCTTGTACAGTGATGCATGGTTTGGTTTTGTTGTTTTGGAAGGTGGTTTTTTTTTTTTTTTTTGAGGTGAGGGAATTGGTGCAGGTGCTCCCTGCTATGGGTTATGTACTAGCAAACTGAATTTAGAGAACAGTGAGAGAGCCAAGGCATGTAGCAAGCACCACTTGGAAGCAGACAGGTTTGCTCACTGTAAAAGTGGGGGATAGCAAGGATGGAAGACCACAGCATGGCTGAGAGAGATTTCTAGGAAAGTATTTTAGAAAGGAGCTTGGAGAGGTGATCTGAGTAAGAAGAGGAGGAAATGTTGTGTATGAAGGCAGAAGTGCTTACCAGTAGGGATGAAACCTTGATGTGGATTGTCAGGCATCTAACTCAGTGCCACTCTGTGTCCTCTGGGGCATGGAAGCAAATGGAGGCCGTCCCTTAGTTCCATCACATCCCAAATTAGATTGTGCCCATGAGGGAGATGTAATTTAATTAACTCCGAGAACCTCAGCATTGCCGAGACACTGGAGTGGCTTCGCAAGCATCCCTATGACTTCACTATGCATTCGTTATCCCAGCCTGCTCTCCTGTCACGCCTCCTGCTTTCCAGTTGATAAGAGCCTCTGCCTTTCCATTTGGTCGATTAAATGCTGTAAATTCTGCAACGAGGGGCAAAGCATTAAATTTCTCAAGCGTGTCTGTGCGTCTTATCATGGAGCCGATTCCATGTTGCTAACAGTATTTGATTCATACTGAAGGAAAATTGATGACCTGAATCCTCCTCACATAAGAGCTTCATTGTTAACATCTCTTGTTCTCAGCCACCTCCCCATTTTTTTTTATGCCTTCCCATTCAATTTATCAAGCATGCTTTCAGCAATCAAAGGCTAGAAAATCACTTTCATTCTTGAGCAACATATTCTGTGTCATTTTATCAAGATGCGGAGCTCCTAATTCTCTGAAGAAAAGCTAAAGTGGGAGCTGTAGCTTACCACTATCTCCTGTGTCACGATAATGGAGGATTGCAGCCAAGGTGACAACAAAGCATTCCCAGTAAAAGAAAGCTTCTTCACGTGCTCAAGGAGCCGTGGGTAAAATAACCTTTCTCATTGCATCAGTGTTCACTGCTGAAACACACGGCCTTAGCTCTGGTGTGTGGTAAACTGCTCAGGGAGGAGGCTTTGAAATACCTGACCTGGGAGATGTAGAAGGGCTGTGTGTGGATTTAAAAGAATAAGGAATATCAAGGGAGTTGATAGATGAAAGAAAACAGGCAATTAAAACTGGTCAGGCAGCATCAACACGAGTTCAAATAACCTCCTGCTTTGCAGAGGGCAGAATCTCAGGTGGATTTTGTAGCCTGAGTTATCTGGCTCTTTGTGGTCAGACTGCTCTCACCACTACTACTTACCATATTTTGTTCATGCTTTTAAGATTAATTGTAATTCTTTTCTATTGCATAATACACCTGGTATTGATCCCCTGTTTATGGAGACTCAGAAATGGGTTAAGCAGATTTAGGAAAACACAGGAGTAGTTAAGGATGCCGTTAGCTGTGGAATGGACCCACACATAATTTGACTGTGTGTTCAAGAAGTGTCTCTAAGGCTTTTTTGATGTTGCTCTTTCTTAAATGAGGCTGATAGATGAATAACCCAACTAAACTCAACCTTTTTTTGCTGTGTGCTTATAGGGACAAAACATGTGACTGTAGTGTTTTGAGGGATTTGGCAATTACAGTTTGTACAACCTTCACTCTAGATGAAGAATGGTAGCATTGGTCTGAGTTCTGTTTTGACAACTGAAGAGAAAATGGCATGTCATTTTCAAAAGTAGCTTTGTTGGGGAGTAGCAGTGAGACTTGATTTTGCCAGACCCAATAAAGATGGGCTGGTTCACCCAACAGCTCTGAACAGGAGCTGAGCCCTTTGGAGGATTTGGGCCAGGAAACACAACAGTTATTAGTTATAACCTGGTGCTGGATATTTCAGATTTACACAAGCAATATGCAAGCAATTGCTGTTTATTGGGAAGAGGACTGGAGGGAAAAAACCATATAAACTTAATTGGAAGTGTCTATCTGCTCCTCACCATTTCAGCTTCAGTGCAACTGGCAGGTCTGCCTGCTGTGTGGCCACTGTAGTGCACAATGGGAAAGGGTGAAATGGTAACTGGTGTTAACACAGTTACGGTAGTAAAAGAGGAGGAAAGTAAGAAGGAGGAAAGGAAAATCAAGTTTTTCACCATCTGATTTAAATACCTCTGGTTATCCCTTGCTTGCCTACTGTAACCTGACAGCTTTCACTCTGTGGAAGCTCTTGTCTTTGAAATCTCAGTAATAGTCAAGATCTGTCTCTTGAGCTGTTTTTCTCATCCTGAGCACTTGACACTGCAGCCCTCCCAGAAAAGCAGGAGAAACTCCTTGTAATAAACTATCCATCACCATATATGATTTGACTCTATCTTTGTCCTATTCTTTTTTTTTTTTTTTTTTTAAGTGCACTGGATAGTTCAGCCCCTAAAGAGGAACTCCTCTGACACTAATCACTTCTCATTCCAGACATTTCATCTGATAGGTAGTACAGTTGAATAGCTTGAAGATGTATGGCATAGAAATTATTGGGAAATGGTCAGAAATCGTATTAGGTGTTTACCAGCTGGGATTTTTTTGCTTCAGTCCATTTGGGTTTGCCATGGTGATTTTGTAGCATTTGATTTCCTTCTTGTTAGCGAGTTTTGGTTTATTCAAAAGTATTCCTGAAATTGTTTTGAGATACCAATTGCATTCAAGCTGGGGGGCAGGGAAGACTAGATATCTTGAACAGTCTTCCAGCAATCTTAAACCAGCAACCTTTTCATTTCTGTAATGTTTCAAATTAAAATAAACAGATATTGATACTTTTTCAGTTAGTGCTTTCACCTTGTTTTGTTTTCTGATGGTCATAACAAGCAGCATGTACATTCTGCATTAAAGTTTCTTTGTGTCAGAGTTTTTAGGTATTTCTTGCTAATTGTTGTTTAAGTTGCAGTGGTGCTCTCTTCAGAATATTCTGGGATCCAGAGTCTGATCCAGCCTGTGGTGCAGGCTTTTAATCCCTTCACACAGCTAATTTCTCTCTCACTGTTTTCAAGATATCAGACCTAATTACCCAGAGGCATGGACATAATTGTGCTAGAATGCTGGAGAGAGGAGTGGTTTTGGTGTGCACTAGAGAGCACTTAAGATGGAATTGAAATAAATTCTCTCCTGTAACATTTTCCCTGGACAATATCACCCCTATCATGGGTCTCTTACTTTGAAGTGTTCCTGCAAAATTCAAGTCAGGACCCCAGTATGCCCCATTTTCTTTGTGTGTTTCCACGTGTTGTATATACATGTGTCTTTTCCTCTGACTTAGGTCATCAAGCTGAGCTGTCAGGTATGTCTTGTTATGAGAGAGTCACTTGTTGGAGCAATGAATTGTCTTCAGTGAATTAATTTTCACTCCAACGGGATTTTCAATGAAAGTTTACAGACACTATAGTTTAGGCAGGCAGCCAACGCAGAAGGGATTTCTGTTTGTATTTCTTTATTTCAGTGCCAAAGGAGGATTAGCTTGTGCTGAAAGGGTTAGAGAGGTGAGCCAGAAATGCTTGACCTAGTCTTTACTAGACATTTGCTCATTATTTTCTTTTGACCATTCTGAAAGGCCGCCTTCACACATGTGGGCAAGAACAGGTTAAAAACCGTGTAGACCTGCCAAGGCTTTACAAATTTCTTTACTAGCTTTATTAAACCAAGCTAAAAGAAAACCTCTGTATCTTTTTTTCCCTTTTATTCCCTTAACACCACCCTCCCTCCCCAGCCCTCCTCCCCCTTGCCCCATAGGATTTTGGTTTTTCTTTCCAGCCCACACATCTGTAAGTGCCTGCTAGGTACAGGAGACACATTTTCATGGTTCGTTAGCTTGGCTTTCCAGCCCTGGCTTGTCAGTGCCCCCGACTCTGCAAAGTGTTCAGAGCTTTGTTGGGTTGCTTGTGACAGTGTTTGGATGAGTGCTGCAAATTTTCTGTAATGCATCTGGTAATTCACTTAAATATAGCACAAGCTGGAAGATAGAAATGAGCTTTTGGTCTCTGACATTGTGATATCAGCAGGTGAGAAAATAAAAAACGCCTCTGAGTCAAGATGTATTAAATTAGTTGGAAAGTAAATTGAAAGAGAATTGGCAACAAATAGATGATCACTAACCCTTTGAGTAAAGTGTGGGTACCAGCAGTAGAAAGTGGTTTGCCGTGAAGCTTTTGTCTAAGAAAACTGACTAGTAATAGTAGGAGCAAAGGCTTAGCACTTCCATATCCAAGAACTTCTTGGGGGACATCACAGCATTGCCTTAAGAAAAGGGAAGTTGTTAATACAGTAAGGAAGTAATCACATCTTATTTAGAATTCTTAACTATTTTTTTTAAGGCTCCATCCTCAACTGATATCCTGATGCCATTTGAGCAAAAAGCTCTCTGTGTCCCTCTTTTTGTAAGTCAGCTTGTTTTCCTATTTCCTGAGCTATGTATTAAATTTAATGTAGTTCATTTAATGACCACAACATTGCAGACTGCCAACACTGTCAAATGGACTAGCACAGGAAGCCTTTGAAATCTCCACAGTATTTTGATGACATACCAAGTATAATCATCAAGCTGCACTGATCCTAAAAAATCCACCAGCCCTCAAACCCAATTGAAAATGCAACATGTTTCCATTATCAGCCTATTCTTTCGGGAATCCCCCTGCTTCACCCTTTGGAGGAATGCGTGCCCTCCTAAGGTGGTAAAATGTGTCCAGTAGGTTAAGTTACTAACCTAATTTCTGTATCCAGTGGCTTTTGTTGAAGTTTCTGAAGTAGCTACTCAACAAGCGTGCATTGAAATCCTTTTGAATCATTTCCTAGAAGTTTGTCCTAGAATCCCTTCCCAAAAGGCTGCTCTCAGGGCAGATCTGAGACATGGTCCTAAAGAACTTGTGTGCAGATTTCTTCTGCATGAAATCTGACAGTGTCTTTTTGGGAGCAGTAGTGGGACGGTAAAACCTGAATGCATTGCGACAAGGAAATGTGGAAAAAACTGGTTTAACTTAAATTTAGGCCAGGAAGCCAGAACACATCAAGGAGCAGCTCTGAGTTAAGGCAGATGTGCTGGGCACAGAGGGGAGCAAACAGCGATGGCAGGCAGGAGGAAGATCAGCAGTTAAACCACTTAGTCAAGTTGTTGCTTCACAGAGGAGTACATAGGATGTGCCCACTCCTTGTAAGCAGTTCATGTGCTTGGTTCTCCCTCAATCTGCATGTGTTTATGTTTTCTTCCCAAGGATTTCTTTCTATTTAATAAGATCAAACTCAATTATTCAACTATGGACTTCCTTCCTTAAAACTCCATGTGCCCAGATTTCCCAGTAGTCTGCCTGGAGCACAAATACCTGAGTAATTTAAACAGGTGGCCATTTGCAGTGTAATTACTGCAGTTGTTACTGATAAATAACAGCCTCAGCTTGCAAATCTCAAGAGTATCTAATTTGTTTGCCTGCCTGCAATGGATTGTCTTCTGTGCAGAATATAGATGATCCCGCAGTCACAAGCCAGGAAAAAAGTAAGTTATTTCAATTCATCCACTCTAGTGCTGGAAGCACTCGCAAGCTATTTGCAGGATCAGAGCCCTCATTTGCTTCTGTGAGGGCAGCTGGTCTCTACCAGCTTTAATGACATCCTAGTTCTGAGGAAAGGAGAGGAACCCTGGAGCAGCTTTCTGAAGTTTCCAGCTGGTGATTTTATTTCCACCTTTATCAAACTGACGATTTTCTTCTCTGTAATCTCTAGCTAATGAAAGCATGTAGTACTTGACCATTTTGATTTTTACAATAATATTTTACACTGCATTTTACAACACAGAGGTTTTTTTTTGTTTGTTTGTTTGTTTTTGTTTTATTTTTTTTTGGTAAGACCCTTCTTTAAGGTATGACAGATAGATATTGGAAAACAGATTTTTAATTTTCACTGATAATTAATTTGAGTTTCTTTATCATCATAGTAGTAATCTTAGTAGGTATATGCTCTTATGTATAAGACTCATCCAGGCATGGAGTATTCATAACTTCCCTGAGCAAACTGTGCCAGTGCCTCAGCACTTTTCACACTAAAGAATTTTCTCCTAATATCTAATCTAAATCTAATAATCTTCATCTTAAAGCAATTCTCTCTTTTCCTATCCCTAGATGCCATTGTAACAAGTCCCTCTTCGGGTCTCTTGCAGCCCCCTTTAGGTACTGGAAGGTTGCTAGGTGGTTTCCCTGGAGCCTTCTCCAGGATGAACAGCCCCAACTCTCTCAGCCTGTTGAAAAATGACATCAAACAGTTGCTCAAGAAATGTGGTAAAAGACTTTGCTTGAGTTTGCATACTTCCTTTACACCATTCAAGTTTATTGTATCATCGCTAAACAAAGTTGCATTGGCGTTACTGAATTTCTGGATGACAAGCTGACAAAGGGAGAGAGAGATTTGGTTACAATGGCGCTTTTTAAGTATGCCAGCCAAAAACCAAGAGAGATAATTCAGTTGAACGTGAATATTTTTGGGTTGTGGGATAGGAAATTTCGTTTCTTGGATCTTTGTAAACCTGTCTCCCAGTAGATATTCTCAGATGCCTTCTGGGGAGCTTGGAGTTGTAAACATTTTGTCTGCCTAGAGACATCTTAAAAAAAATCATAAAGCAAATAACCAGCAAAAATGCAACAGAGATTTGCATGCAAAAGCTGAACATTCATGCCAGATCTGTATATATATCACAGGAAATGAGTCTTGAAGGAAGTTAAAGCTAAACATTTTTAGACACTTAAGTTGCAAGCATTTTTTGATACTACATTTGCTATATTGCACATACCAGTATTAGTGAATACAATCTTTATTTTAAAGCCTTTCAACCATTTGATGATGATATTAATTCATAATTGTTAGAAAACTGCTTTATCTAGTTAATTTGAGCTGCTGAACCCTGAGGGCTTGTCAGTAGTGTCGGTAACCAGACTTTGAGTGATTCCAATTGTCAATATATTGTGCAAGACAGCAGTGTGCAGATGCCTTTGTGGAGAGCTATACTTTGTTAAATATTTCAGCTGTATTTTGTATTTCTTGACTAAGCTCCCATTGGACAAGGACTGCATATTAAAATTCACCTTGTGGTTTGAGCCTGATCTCATTCTATTTCTTGTTGCTCTGCTCACAGCTTCCAGTTTTCTCTTCACTATCAGTCTGAGTCAAGAATACTAATGATCTGGCATTTGTTGGAGTTGGAAAGCTTTGTAGGTAGTTGTACTGTTATTAAATCCAGCTCCTTGGGGTTTTTTCCATCTGAAGAACATGATATTCTCCACTTCCTTTTGTGACAGTGATGCCACTGTCCCAGTATATCTCCACTGTTTACCAGTCTCTGTTACAGTGTCTTTTACATAATACTGGCCACACACTAATTTTTAATATGCCACAAAGTAGATCCATGTTTTATATCTTTTGGATGAAACTACTTTTGGTCATATCCAAGCAAGCTGCCATTATAAGCTGCCAGAACTTGGACTCCTTTTTTTTTTTTTTGGACATGTTTTGTAATGGCATAATAATTTTGGCATGCTATATTGTAGAGGCTGATGTCAGTCACTGCTGTCTAAACACACTAGATTTCCTATCAATTACACCACTAAATCTTTGACAGATTCTGCCAGTCTTTGGGTAAATGCTTCCCAGTTCTTCATTTTGACAACCCAAAGAGGAGAGGGAATTGAGAGCTACTTTGCAAAGAACGTACAGTATGAGGGGTGTGTCAAAGTTTTTTTAGCTGAGTTTTTCCACAGTTAAGGAATCTATGTTAGGTGTTGGTTGGGGTGCAGTCTCTTCAGATACCTAGCATCAGAAATGTCCTTGTATTGTGTTTGATTCTAATTGAACTTAGTGTAGCTGTTGTGTCTTTTTAAAATTTTTTTAAGTGTATTGAATTTTGTTTTCACTTTTAAACCAAAGAGGCTATTTTTGTGGTTGAATAAAAAAGAAGAAAAATGTCAGTCTGTGTAACACTGACAATTTCCTTGCCTTGAATACTAAGGTATCTCTGTCCAAGACATCTTTGAAGCAGTGTTTAAATGAGAGTGTAGGGAGCTTCCAGCTGCATGTCCATGACTGTCTGCTCATTTCTTTCCTGCCCAGAAAATCAGCTGGATACTCTCTCAAAGGGAGTTGCCTCATTGCCTGCACCTTAAACCCAACATTTGTGTAAATTACTGGATCCTTTTTGCCTGTCCTGTGCAGTTTCACCTGTGTGTTTTTTATGTGTGTGCATTTTTAAGTGCTTTTTGAAAAGGATGTCTGCATTTATATACATATGCCTATATGATAAGTGAAGTTATTCTTGAAAGTAGGAACTTAGTGTTAGCATATCCCTGTATGTATTGCTCAGTAAAATTAAATTCTGTCATTAGGAATATGAATTTATACAGATGTGATCAATATTTGAACAATAGTGGTTGAAAATTTTTTCCTGTTAAAATCATTAACTGTCTACCTGTAGGTACTCAGGAATGATGTTTTAATAAGCACAGGTAAGCCATTTGAAGAAAGGCAAAAAATAATTAGGGACTATAAACCAGACTTACTTTATCAAGGCTATTCTTTATTAGTCCTTAAAATAAATGTGTTGTAATTGGCTCACTGCAGGATTGGATGACTACTAAAAAGAGGAATCAAAAGTCATTTAACATAGCATGATATAGCAATAGTTCAATAGTTATAATGAATTATTATCCAAGTTCAGTGTTGCTGTTACTTGCTTTTACGTGCATACAGCAATTAAACATAAGCAAATTAGTGAAACTGGAGTTGTTTTGGAATGGTTATGCCAAGTGGAAAGAGATGGCTTCTTTTCTGGACTTGTCTGAACAGAAGTTTTTTGGTTTTTTTTTCCTCTTTTTGTGTGGAAACCTAGAACCTAATGAAGTGTGCCTTCCTGTGGGCTTGTGGTTCAGGATGTTCCTTTCCATGTTGCAGCCCCTTGAGACAGCTGCAAAAGGTACTGATAAAGTGCCAGCTTGTGCAAAATGAAAGGTTAAGACAGCCTTCACGCCTCTCTCCTAGCTATTTGCACCAGGCTTTGAGACCCCCCTCACTGTTATTTTGCTGAATATTCCCCTTTGGGGGTGCTGGGGAGCCCAAAATGGGCAGCCTGAGCAAGCCCTTGCTCTGATGTGGGGTCATCTCTCCAGGCTATGCCATTAGGACTCCCAAGACCCTTTGCAGCTCCTGGAAGAATAGGCTAAAGTTTAAATGCATGTTCTCTCCTGTAAATTAATAAACTGTTATTACTTTATTTTCAACAGCTGAATGGCTTTAACATTCCTTTTTGACAGAGATTTTCAGCATCTCCACCTCCCATCCATCCTTTCTTTTTAAAGAAATGTTTTCTTTGGGTTTACTTCAGGTAGAGGGATTTGTATTGTGTGTGGCTGTTGCTTACAGTGAGAGAATTCTGTTTTAATCCCTTAACTGTCATTGAACAGGGAAGGAGTTTGTTCTTTCAAGTTAGTGCAGGACAGCATTAGTGCTGATAAAAGGATATATTGTTTAAGACAGCTGAGAAAAGCTGCTGTCTGTGTTGCTCTTTGTACCTTATCCATGATGGGCTTAGGAGGAGCCTTCACTCACTCTTCGACCATGGAGGTCTTCGTTGTGACTGCCTTGGGTGAGGCAGGGGAAGAGAGGGAAAAAAGAGGGAAGAGATCTGCTATCATAATTTTGGAGCCTGGTTAATGGCTTAGTGGAACGTACGAAATCCTGTGATGTACAAAGAGGTTAGTTAATGACCTGCACTAAAATGGGATTTTCTGCTCTGGATTGTCCAGTTTTGGGGTTTTTTTTTTCTATTTATTTTTATATATATGTATTTATTATTATTATAAGGATGGCACTTCTCACTCACTTCCTGCAACTTTTGATCATGATGTTAATACAGTTTTCTAACATATGTGAGAAAGTAGCCAGAGTCAGTGGTTTAGCCATGCAGACATGCATTCGTGACTACACTGAGCGTCACCAAAAACATGATTTGTGTTGGTAAATACAACACAGTACAATACACAGTGCTTCTCCAAATCTAAGCTTTCAGCTTTTGCGTCAGTATTAATCTAAGCAGATTGTTCACATCTTTGGATAAGTTTTGGAAAGAGAGATATTAACAAATGGGACTGAAGGGATTCACTGTTAATGTGTGGATACTAAAGGAAGCTGACTTTCAATGTGGTCTCAAAATGGAGTAAAGCCACTTAAAGGGCTATTACAGTTACCCCTGGTGCTGTAGCACCAAGCCAGGAATGCCTAGAAATGACTTCTCATGCCCTGTGGGTTGCTCTTCAGCCGAGGAATAAAAGATTAAATGGAAATTACAATCCATCTGGAAAGGATTTGTTATCGCCCAGGATGGACTGGAGTCAACAAGGGATTTTATTAATTCAATTAATAAAATCTTTTTTCTCTTCCTTCTAAAAAAGAAATTTAAAAAAAACCATAGATAAAGTGGCTGAAAAATAAGGTGTCAGTGATGGGATTAGAGAGGTTCCTGCAATTTTGCAGTCATTTGCTTTGAATTAAACATAATTTGAGTTTTCCTTGAGGCACTAATGCTTCCCCCCCACCCTTAGTTTCATGCTTATTTGTAGGCTTTTTTCTTTTCTTTTTATTTTTTTTTCTTTCTCTAGTCAGGCCTGGCCTGTGCCTCTAATTGTGACTATGTAGAAGCTACTTTTTGTAGATTCTATTTCTGGTAGTGTGTTTGGGTGTTTGCCTCCATGTGCCTTTGCCAGCTGCTTCCCTGGAATTAGAGCTTTGTCCCTCCCAGGGTCTGGTCTGCCTCTCCTGCCTCCTAAACACCAATGGCTTGGTCGTGGCTGGCTGTAGTCACATGAGTGACATGAATCTTCTCAGCAGGGTAGGACCCACAAACTGCTGGTTTTAGGTTACTCAGAGATTTTTGCTTTTATTTTAAACTAGCTCCTTATCAACAGGGCATACACCGAACTATCTGGGAGATGCATTAAGAAGTAGATTTTAGGTGAAAGCTTTATTTGTTCTATCTGAAATTAAGTGATTTGTTCCAAACTCATAAATCTCTCCCGGTTCTTTCTCTTGCCACTATCTAACTCATCCTACCAGCTTCATGTCAGGCACTCTACTCCCTGTTCCCTTTCTAGATTTCCTTCATTGCCTCCTTTCTCCTTACACCTTGTAGTGGATTGGATTTTTTTCCCTAAAAAAATGCTGCTTTTGTTCTTCCCAGCAGCCTCTCCACTTCCACGGACTTTTTGTGAAGAAACTGGGTTGTCTTTTCTCCTTGCCAAGCATCTTCTGTCAAGTCAAAGCTCCTAATTTTTGTCTGGTCCTGATCCTAGCACAATTTTGGCTGCGTTAGTTGCTTGTGGCTGAATTAGCTGGTTCTTCCTTCTCCTCGCAGTTCCTTTCCTTTATGCATCTCGCATGTCCCCCATCGATCACCGTGTGCCAGCCTTAGAGTCTGGCAGGAGCAGCTGGCACCTCCCGCTTCCCCTTGCAGCCGGGGATCCCGCCTTTGGCCCGTTCCTTTCTCCCTGCCGGAAGGACCCAGGGCATTTTTTGTGTGTGCTTTGTGCCCTGCAGAGCTTCCCCCGCTCCCTCGCAAGCCTTGTTCTGCCCACGCTCGGTGCCCAGCAGCCGAGATGTTCCTGCCGTGCAAGCTGCAGCGAGCTGTGCTCAGGGGCTCTTCAGCCTCTCTGCTGCTCACCGCCTGGCACTTTCTGTTGCCTGACTCCTATTGTATTCTCTAGTAAATCTCTGCTGTGCCCTCAGTTCTTAGAAACCTTGTTCTGATTCAGATATGGTTGGAAAAATACGTTTAAGCTTCAGGGGACACCCCTGAATTTGGACTCCCCAAAAGAAAGACTTCCATTATGAGGAGAAATGTTTGGAGGGGAGAGGGTGGTAGTGCTGGTGGGAGTGGCGAGGTTCAAGTTGCTGTGGAAATCTGAGCTAGCTCTCTAGGATCAGACACTCCTGAAGATCTCTGTTGCCCTTTTGATCATCAGAAATATTTAATGCTCATATTGCCAGTCCAGGGTTGTGGAAGAGCTCCATCCCTTGAAGAGTCCTGGCATTGCCACTGCCTTCCCCAAGACATTTGCCTTCAATCCTTAGCCAAGTGTGAGCTCTGCTTAGTGATATTATCCAAGCAGGGCTGAGGCTTGGGTGAGCTCTTATGACTCTGTGTACTGTTTTTAAATTGTTGTTTGCAGATGAGTGAAGGAAAGATGTGTATCCTGATACAGGCAGTAAGACATAAATGTTTTAATTAGGAAGTGCTGTTTGGAGCCTTGGTGATATGCTGCAAGTCCACCATGTCATCAGCCAGTGTTAATGTGCTCTTTTTGACCTCTTACCCATGAATCACTGGAGTAAGTGCTGTCCAGGTTTGTTTGCTTTTTGGTCAGTCACGGCCCCTACCCTGTGTGCGGCCAGTGGAGTCAGCCCTGACTCTGAAGCAGCCTGCCAGCACTATCAGTAGCTAATTAGAAATCTGCACTTGTAGTCAGACTTTCTTTCAGCATGTTAATTAATTTTCCAAACCTCTGTTATTTGGAAGAATGGGATCACCGTGGCAAGATAAGGAAGACCTGGCTTCCTTTTCAGCTCTGTTACACTTCAGGATTCCCATCCTCCTGTATGCCAATCAGGCCAGTGATAGCTGGAGTGGGTACGTGAGCCAGCCCTAGGAGAATATGCTGCTGCCTTTCTCCTCCCCATTTGATATTCTATATGTGTCCCCCACCTTTATTTTGCATTCTCTTGCAGTATCTAATTGATTCTTTATGAGACCTTTGTGCTCCATTTCTTTACTGTGTAAAAATGTCAGTGCTGTTCAGCATTGTTCTCTGTGGCAGGAGTCCTTGGGGTCAGGAGGCAGGTTCTGGGTTCGTGTCCCCTCTCTCTCTCTCTCAGTGCCTAAACTCCCCCAGGGCAGTCTGTGACCCCTTTTTCTCACGCAGCTGGGCTGCTCTGTGGAGTTTTGGGGTGTGCCCTTAGAGCCATGAGCTGGAGGAGGAAATGGTTGTAGCTTCTAAATTCTGCAGCATATCATGTTGTTTCTCTCCTTCCACCTGCAAAACAGAGATAACTACTCTTAACCCATCTGTACCAGAACAGTGTTGAGAGATTTAATTAGCTGCTGTCCACAGGGTTCTGAAAGGTATAAGATATATCTGGAGTATTATTAAAGGTCTTACTAAGATTAGCCTTGCTGAGTTCTGCTCTTTCCCATACAATTACCAGGCAGATGTACGCAGTGCATGTGCAGATATGAAATAGTTAAGCGTTTTTGCATGTCTTTTGAAAAGTCATCCCATTAAAACAAAACAGCACATCAAAGTGAATCAAGTCCTTTTGAAATAATCTTTCTTACTGTATGTGGTTTAGGACCAGCTGAACCATCTGAAAAGCCAAAGCAGGGAGCGAGAGAGGGAGAGGGGGAGAGAGAAAGACACTTATTTATGTGAAGTCTGTACCTCTGTTTGACTTTGTACAGCCAGAAACTAAAAGAAAGGCTTCCCTAGTGTGTCCAAGTTTCTGGTGAATGGCTCCTTTGGGTGCGGAAGTGAGTGCTGCAGATCCTTTCAGCCAAAAGGAACAGTTAATGAGTGTTTCTCTGTTCTGCGCTGCTGGAATGAGACACATCCCTCTTTCTAGGTCACTAAGTTAATCAAGTCAAGGATTTCTGTCCATTGTCCTTCTTATCAGTCACAGCTGCATTTGCATTAGGAAGCTTTCTGTTTCTTTAAGCCTCATTCATGTACTGATTAAATTCCTTCCCAAGTCTGCAAAAGCAAATGTCTAATGTGTTATATAGCCATCTCCTGACCTAAGTAAAAACAACATACAGTAGAATATGCTTAAAAGCAGAAGAAAGGAAAAAAACCCAAAACACTGCTTTGATTTATCTGATCTGCAGTGATAAAACACAAGGGTAAAACAGGTGGAAGCTTATGTTTCTAATGTGTGATTTTTAACTTGATGCCTGCTAGCATCAATATCAGTGTGTACCTGAACAAACGATCTAAGGTGGGAAGTGAAATTTTTCTTATTGAATGTTTGAGTAAACACTGCTGTAGCATCTCCTAATGAACAGCAGTAGCTGTTGCAATGTGTTAGATAATAAATTGGTCCTGGCAGCACATTTCCATTTCACAAGAATGACTGAAGGATAAACTTCAGAGAAAAATGTAAAATTACTATTTTTGTAACCAAACAGTTGTAACCTTTATTCTTAAAAAGTTTGCAGTCTGTCTGTAGTTATGCTTTAGCTTCAACTACCAATTCATAGTTTTGATGTTTGGAGGCATAAGCTAAAATGTCTGTCCTACTGATTATGAGTGCAATTTTGGGCAAATTGATAAAGATTTCCTTGTCTTCTTGTGCCTGCTGCAGCCCTCCAACATCCCTAATGAGCCACCTCATTGATTTGGTTTTTTGGTCCCTCTGGCTCTCCTGAGTTACTGGGAGATGTAGACTTTCATCTTCTGACAGTATAATTTTTGCTTCTAACACTTCAAGAGAAATGGCCTTGATAATTTTCTCACCTTTCCAGTGGCCACTTCTCCATGTTCCAAACCTTCTTTGACATCTTGGGAAATACCTCTTGGGTAACAACACTTAGACTTCCATTTTGTTTATAATAACATCATCTAGGATATTGTGCTCAGCAACTCTGTTTTACCCTTCCTCATAGATTTTCCTGCAGGTTCCTTCACAAGGGGCCTCTCTTACACCATGAACAATGCCCAGAAACTTGAACTTCTCTATCCTCCCTCATCTTCTTCAACTCGTACAACTCATGTACGAGTGCAAGTTCTTTGCAGAGTAGGAAGGAGCTCCTTTGGCTCGCCTCTTTTTTTTTTCCCCCTGTTCCCCCTTTGCTGTCAGACGAATATTTAGTTCCCCTCAGCCCTGTGGAATTCAAGTGCTGTGTCCTAATCATAGTGCTTCCCCCAAAAAGCAGCCAAATGGCGATCAGCAACGCCGACAGGCAGCAGCAGGAGTGGGGTACGCCTCAGAAATGGTGTGCAAACCGCTCATCTCAGAGGGCATTACAATGCAGTTGGACCAACTTGAAATCCTTTTTCTTTTCTTATGAGCCTGCAGCCTGCAAAAGGCTTGGATTGTCCCTGGCTTTTTTCCTCCTAGGCTGCTGTTCAATCAGTGTCTCATGTGTGTTCATTTTTGCATTTCGTTTTTACCCACAAATGTACTCAGCCAGTCTTCTGAAATTCTGTAAGTGTCCAAAATTGAGGGCCAAGGAAGGGCTCTGGCTGGCCAGTGAGTTGGTGAAGGTCAGTGGTTGTGTAGTAGCTCTCAAAAATATGCAGGCACATATTCTGAAGAACCTTATAGTTAATCTCACATTAGTTTGAGATAGCCTGGAAGATAGTGAAAGAGGGCTACATTACTTGGCTTTTGCTGAGAACACTCTCAATTGCTACAGGAATTTCTGCCATTGCAGTGACAGTGTAAAACAATTCTGAATCAACACAAGATCAAACATTTGTAAATTGTCCAGAAGACTGACTTTCTGCTGAAAGAAATGTTTGTTGAATCAGAATATTTTGCTTTTCAAAGCTATGTAATTAATTTTATTAAGAGCACATAAAAGGCATTTTAAACTGGAAAGTTTTTTTTCCTAAATGGCAATGTGAATCAACATATTCCCACACAGCCTTTTGATTCGACAGTTCATCATTTTCCAAGGGAAAACAGTGCCTCAAAAATACTTGGCTGTGACAACTCTTTGTATTTAACTGCATTGATAAGAAGCAATACAGCGGTTGTTCCTGTGGATGCATGTGTGTCTGAAGAAACATGGAGACTGGAAGAGCTCAGCCTTTGGAGGTAATAGCTCTGCATTCATCAGGGATCAGCAGTAGCTCCATGGGATCTTTATTTACTGAGTCTTGCTGAGGATCCGGCTCACTAAATATGCAAGATAAAAGTATGTCCAATCTCCAGCGTACAGAGGAGCTGATGACAGACAAGCTACAGATTATTTGAGTGCTTTAATTATTCTTATTGTTTGTCCACATTAACCTGTGGTTTCTGGAACTGCAGTTTGATTAAAATTATTTGATTAAACAGATGAATTGACAAGACATGTTCTTTGCAGCCCTCTGAATCATGTTATGAAATTAGGAATCTTTTCCTTCAAGTTTTCTCTTCCACCCACAGCCAGGTGGATTTAGGATCACTCAGTAGGGACCTATTGCAGCAGAACCACTTATGTAAGCATAGCAGCAATATCTGTAAAAGGGAGAGAATGGAGTTTCTTAGTACCATGTGCGCTGTAATTTTATTTTTAATTGGTGAAATAGTTATAAACTTCCTAGTGCCTTGTTTAACATAAAAAAAAATAATTAAGAAGTCAAGCAGAGGCCTTGATGAATACAAATGCTTAGTCTGTTCAGGCAGCGTCTGAACAAAGTTGTCCAATTCCCTTTGTGTTGCTGTAATCAGGATTTGCCTGAAATGGAGTGAAATACGGGAAGAGGCAGGCAGTGTGAGAGAGGATTTGGAGTGGGTGGTGAGGGATGCTCCAGCTTTCTGCCTTTGTAATTGTGCTGTGAAGTAATGCGGAGGGATAGTCTGAGGAGCAGATGTTTAAGGATATATTGGCATCACAGGAATCTAAGTCTGAATAGGATTTTCTCAGCCTGAGGCCGAATCCTTAGAAAACACCAGTGGACACGGACCTACAGGCTGCTCTGCACTGGATGTTCTGCCAATGCAGTTGGTTAACAGCATAGAAAGAAGTTGTGCCACACCACTAGGACTTCTAATTTCAGCACAGACCTGTCAGTAAATAATTTATTTTGCCTGGGTAACTGGCTTTACAGAGAGGATGAAGAAAGCTCTGCCAGCCCTCTCTTACCAGCCTCATTTACATGAGATTGTTGCATAGGTTTAGTTTGATTATGGCTGTGCCAAAAAGATGTTTTGATGAAGCAAGAATTGTTTTTATTAAACACAAATACTAAACCAGATTCATCATCATTTGTGATACTTCTAACAGAGACAGTTAAAGTGATTTGCTGGCTTTGCTCCCTGTGCAGACCTTGGACAGAGCTGACTCCTTCAGGAAAGGTTCTCACTCTCAGATGGCACGAAGGTCCTGGATACTTCCCTAATTTCAGAGCTTCATTTTAAGCATCAAGGCTATTGCAGAGCCTGCAAGCTAGACAGCGAACTCATAAGGTCAGAGATGGCGTTTTAAAACCAAGGGGGAAGTTTGGTCCCCATTGGGATCACTGAACTCATTTAGTAAAAATAATTGTCCTTGTTGGAGCAGGTTATGTCATGAGGAATCTGATCAGATTTGATCAATGTACAGCTATATTTAAGTGACACAGTGATGTCAGACCACCAGTGCTGCTGAGCAAATGTGCCATGTGGCTCATTTTTTACTTTTTCCTCCTAAAATGTATAGATGAAGTTTCCCCGACAGGAACAAAGAGCTTTCATTTTGTTCTGTCTGCAAATTTCACTTGATGCAACAAGTTCCAGGTGAGCAGGCAAAATGACTTTCGCTCCCGTGTTTTTGTTAGGTGCAACCATGTTAGCACTTATATCATCACTAGAAAGTGCTGACCATTTATCACATCCAAGAGAAATGGGAATAAAAATCTAAAACAGCCTATGACCCAGTTTCTTAGCACTGGGCATCCCAATACCCCTTAGCACAAAGGTGATCACAGAAGCAAAACCACAGGGGGTTTGATTCACTTCAGTGTTCCTGCACTGGGGGACTGCAATAACTGCTGAAATCAATATTGCTATTCCACTGTACAAACAGAGCCTTACCAGGATGAAATTCTGTCCTTGGAAACAAAGTGGGCATGGATTTACTCACCTAGTCTGTAGTGCTCTTAATTTTACTTATATGAGTAACTGTTCTTGGCAGGGGCGTAGTAGGGTCTACGCTTGTGGTGTGGAGAGATTATTATGCTTTTTCTGTAGAGCTATCTGCCTTCCTCCACCCCCAATTTCCACTGGAAACTGCCTTATTTGTCACAGGTCATCCCACATCGCTGTGGCTTACCAGGGAAATGACAATAATTCAAGTGCTTGGATATGGATGTCGAGCTTTTCTCTCCCTGTTGTTTCATGGCATGACTGATGTTCCTCTGCCTTGCTTGAAGGCAGTAGTTAAGAGGGCAGGATGAGCAAAACTGTGATTGCGCGAGATGTAAATATACTTTGGCTAGTTCATTGTTAATGCCATTCCACGAGTGCTGTAAGAGTGCTTCAAAGTGGAACAAAGGGGAAGTGGGGATGAAGGAGGAGAAGGGAAGGCAGAAGAGAGCAAGGTCAAAACACCAGTAGCTGCCCCTGGCAGTGTTTGACAGCCTCATCAAAAGCAAAGGACTAAACTGATCTTGAAAATACTATCCCTAGGTAGTAGAAGATGCTGAGAATTGCTGCAGCAACAGCAGGATGTTTGCATCCTTGTTTGTCATTTCCATTTTATTTTTGCTGATGAAGAGAAGACATCTATTGTCTCCTCCACAAATAGGAGTTACTCATATGCTGTAGTGGAGCCTTGGGAGTCTCTGAACTGTCTTTCCAAAGCCTTTACTGGCACTAAATCATCTTTGCAAATATATACAGTCAAGAAGAGAAGAGCATGTGGCTGGGTATGGTTTGTTACAGACCTCAAGGAAAAAGGCTCAAGATGCAATCTCCTGTGCGTTATGGAGTTGAGAGCAGGTATCACTGAAGTTAATTCAAGTTAGTAGTATGGTGTTCAAAGAGGAGAGAGGCCCAGCGGTTTGCTTTGGTAAGCACACCAGGTCCTCTAAAGGACAGTGCTGTGGTGGTGTATCCATGCTCCAGCTGAGTTGCAAGTGGCCTGTGTAAGCCCCAAGGGCTGCTCCTCCAAGCTCCCCATGCACCAGCTGGGACAAATGTAGACTGCAGCTTGAGGGGAGAAAAATGGTAACATCCTATGGTGAAAACCATCCTATGGTTGCCCAGGAGTGTTTAAGTCCACTTCCTTTTTTTTTCTTTTTCTCTTCCATCCGTAGCATCACTTGGAATTAACTAAAGTTGTGGGTTTAAATTTGTGTAATTTACTCTTGCTTGGAGACACACATTGGTGTTTTAATGTACCTTACTCAGTTTGATCATAAGTCAATTAGGAGCAGGTAGAAACTAAACTGATTCTGTTGCTCTTAACCAGGGTTTGTATCAGCTTAACTAAATTAGTTTAATTAAATTAAACACTACTGCATTCCTCAGTGCTCAAAAACAGTGTCTGTGCTTGTGCATGTGTAATGCTGAAAGTGCACGTGTGCTGAATATGTATGACATCACATGCGAGCAAAAGCAATTTTCTGAATAACAACCTGCATATCTGTCTGGGCATTTATAGCTTGTCAATTACCCTGATGTTGTGTCTAATGGGGAGACGAAAATCCCCCTATAAATTCAGCTCACTTCTTTGGCGGCTTTGCTGACAGACTAGTAAACAATTTCTATGCAGAGTGCGATTTTCTGGTTTAGGAATGGAGCCACTTAGATTAGAACTCAGTGTTTTAGTGAGAAATGTCTAAAACGTTTACATAACCTATTTACATATGAATACAAACATTACAGGCTTTATATTAACAGCCCTTGTTGTTGCTCATTGCTATGCATAGAAAAAGACATCAGCATTTCTAGTAGCATCTACAAAATTATAAATATGTGATAGAGTAATTACTGATTTGGAAATCCAAATTATATTAAAATGATTGTAGCATCTGTGTCTCCAAAAACCTCTCCATTTGTCAATTCTAATCTTCTATTGCTTAGGCAATAAACATGAGTCTGATGCCTGTTTGCACAGTTTTGTATGAATCCCACCCGCCCCTTGAAATTTAAAAAGAAAGTGGAGGAAGGAATGATTTAATATCAGGGTACCTGAAATTGGTCGATAGCTGTTTCTTTCACCTTCTCTTTACCCCACACCCACAAAAAATATGAGAATTGATGATAGGTGTTGCAGATTTATCAGAAGCAGCCAGGAGCTACCAGGAAGATCATTCTGGAGCTGATTAGATCCTGCTCACACAGTAAAAACGGCCAAGGAAGTTCTCCCAGAAACCAGAGGGATCAGTTCAGGGCTGATCCTTTACTCTTTTTACTGCAGCCCTACTTGTGTCAAACAGTTCTGAAGGGCCAGGGGCACATATGGTGCGCTCCATGGCACAAGTGAGTACAGGTCAAGCCTTACTGTGGTGGCTGCGATGCAAAGTAGAAACCAGGCAGAGGTTCTGATGTCCTTCATTGTAACAGAGCTTTACTTCCAGAAGAGCCCCTGTAGATCTCAGCAGATTTAGGCAGCAGATTTGGCCAGTAAACAGTTGTAAAAGTTGTATGTAAGGTTTTCTTCCATGGCTCTTAAAAGACTTTGCAGGGAGGTCAGCATCGTGCTTTCAGTGGTGTGGAAGAGCAGAAATGTCCCCTCTGAGGTCGCTGTGCCTCACAACAGAAATCTCAGCACGGGCTCCTTTGCCACTTTCTGTCTGGGCTTTTGGCCACTGGAAGACACCACCCAAGGGAATTTATTCATGGCTGATAACTGGTTATTTCTAGGAGTGTCTCCTTCCAGGTTTTTTGGTCCCGGACCAGAATTCTGGCAGGGGGAGTCAATGGGAGATGGTTTACTTGGAAATAATGTGCTCCCAGGCAGAGCAGTTGCTGATGTCGTGGGATAGACATTGTCACACTGACCTTTAAGAACGTCTTTGGGAACTGATTCATGTTTTTCCCTTTGCCTCATGATGGAGAGTGAATGCTTCATCTGAAGTGGTGTGTTTTCCCTGGCAAGCATGTCCCAGCTTTAGCTGAGCCATCCATGATTCTCCCTGTGGCTTTAATTACACCACTGCCTGTAGTTGTCATCTGTCTTTACACCTTCTACTTACACCACACAGGGACTTAAAGGCTTGTATATGCATAGTAACGGTTCCATGAGATGAAATGCTGCTGTGTAAATAAAGCATTCATCACACCTGCAAGGGAGGTTTGAATAAAATCCCACATAGTTTTACTGCATGAGCAGTGAAAGATCAGAAAAGACAAATGGGTTGACAAATGGTGTGCAGTGCATAAATAGCATTATTTATTTGCTGAGTTGTGTTGGAGTGAGTGAGGTGAGGCTCGCTGGTGTTTTGAGAGAGTTGTCAGAGCATTTGTAAAGGCAGAGACTGCAGGATCAAGCCTCAGCCCCTGGCAGTAGCAGGTGGGTAGCTATCAGGTGGAAAACCAAAGCGTCTTTTTTCCCAGGCTGCGTGGTTGCAAGGAGTTACACATAGGATGAGACTGGTTGGGACAGAGGAAGTTTCCTAGTTGGTCAGTATTTTAGGGTTTGTCTGTCAGTCTGTTCACACTGAATTTTCTCAGCCCTGTCCATATGTCTGTACTGGCTACTTCAGTACACTGAGGAGCATTGGCTATTTATACATGACACTTCAAAAAGCCTGGAGTAAGATGAGGGAAAGCCTCATCTTCTCAACATTTGGAAGAGAATTAACTTTTGATAGATGCACTGAGAAAAAGATGGAAGAATTTGGATGCCACCTGTGTCTTAACAAGCAATTCTTGTTTACACTAACAAAGAGAATAAAATGCTCACCTATTATTTTACTGCAGTCAGGGTTAGCAGTATGTCTTGGTTTGAAAAGACAGGTGTCTGTTAAGGGAGGCAGGAGCCTCCCCTGAAATGGAAAATGTAAACCCTCTCCCTCTGAATTGTTCTAATTTTGAAATCAACAGGCTCACAGGCAAAGATATGGGAGCAGGAATAACAGTTCTTTATTAAGGAAGAAAAATAAAATAAAAAAAGAATAAAATAAACAATGCAGTAACACAAAACAACACTGGCAGACTTGACGCCCTGTTGGTGGCAGTCCCAATTGAAGTGGTGGCTGCAGTCCTCCTGGAGTGACAGATGTAGTTCTGTTGAAGCAGTGATCCTGTAGAAAGGTGTAGTTTTCCTCTGGGAATCTAGTGGAGAAAGCTGCCCTGATGTTCCAAAATCTCAGATTATATCCAGGAAGGAATGCTTGACTCCTCCCCCTGGGTGGAGCATCTCACAATGGGATGATGGAATTTTTAAATCCAGTTCTTTCAGATCCACAGAGCAGAATCTGTGGCAGTGAATTACTTGAGAGAGCAGAGACAAAGTAGCTGCAAGCATCATAAGACCAGTGTGCTTGGCTCTAAAGGTCCTGACAGTGTGCAGACTTCAGAGTTTCTTGTGATTTTAAAGTCTGGGAGGTGTCATGGCATTATTAACAGCTACTTGCTGTGAGTTGCTGAGCTCATGCAGGGGCCCCAGTGTCACATGGCTGGAGGAATTGGTTCTTGCTGCGTGGCTGTCACCTCTGTACCCATGCCTTTGTCTCCTGGAAAGAAAAGGGAGCTTTATAAATATAAATGTCAATAGGGCACATGTGGAATTGGATGTGTCAGAACATCCAGGAGCAACTTCAGGGTCACAAGCACCCAGTACAGAGTTCAGTAGGGCCAAAAGCCAATTGGCAAGTTACCCTTGGCTGGGAAACACAGCATGAGTCGGGGTGTTCAGAAGTCATTTTCTGGTCATGGTGCCAGTGTTGAAAAGCTGCTCGAGCCATGGCCTCTGCTCAGCAAATGACACTTTTTGGGTTTTCTCCCTCACCAGGGAGAAATTTTCCCATTACCTCACCAAAGTTTGTCTGAGCATCCACAGTCAGTTGAGTGAAAGAAAGTCCAGAGAGTCTGAGCAGCTGGTAAGTGTTTTTGTCTGGCTCTTTGCAGTTGAAGTGCTTGCTTTCATTACTTTTACAAAGCTGGGGACAGATTTTTCTCCTCAAAACTGGATCTTTTAGTAAGTCAGAGCAGAGGAGCTGCTTGTGTGAGGGCAGGAGGAGGGCAAGACAAGCATTTTAGGGAGAGGGTGGTTAGGATGTAGCATGTGGCTGATAATCCTGTAGAGAAGTTGGGCACAGTTCCAGTTGATGAGTGTGGGTCACATGTATGGCATGGTCCTTTTTACAAATCTTTTGCAATCTTTTAAAACCTTAATATTCCAGGAAGACTTTGGGTGGATGGTTCTGGGGAGACTTTCTGGTGGTATGAGCTGGTGAAACTCTTCGCGTGTTTTCTTAGTACAGGAGTGCCCTTGATGGTGCACTCCTGCTACCCTGCTCAGACCCTGTTAATCGTATGTGGTGCCTGTAAAGGCCTGTTCACCCTCTGCATTTCCTAGGATGTGGATCATGCCTGTGGGCAACTATAAGGCCAGCAGCATGTTGGGTTCATTTGTTTGTCTGTTTTTTCCAGGAACAGGTTGTTTTTTCACTTGTTGCAGTAAAGTGAATAGTTGATGCCTTCCTCCTGGCAATGCTGAAGCACTCATGACCGAGCCCAGGATGTGGCTGGGAATAGACCATGTTGCTCAAGTGTCCAGTAGCTCTCCTAAGATAACACAGCAGGTATCAGAGGCTGTGGTCCTCTCCACCCTGGTGACAGCTGGCAGAGAGAGCTAGAGCACCCCAAGGAGAATTAATGAATGAAAATATCCTCGATCTTCTTATCCTTTAAATGCAGACAAGAGGAATGTGATAGTGGGGGCTATGCTCTCTTGGGAAACCCCACTGACAAATTTGAGGGCTTTGCATGGCAGAAACAGTGCTTTTATTAAGTAACAGAAGCTTAATTAAGTTTCTCCTGAATGTAATAAAACAATACAGCTGAATGTAGTTCAGTCCCAAGTAATTGTTTCACTGCTTTAGCAGCTGTTTAACTAATGCTCCAGTGTTAAATAGGAATGCTGATATTTTATTTCCTTTTTCTTTTTCTTTTTTTTTTCTGTTTTAGAAGGGGCTAAGTGGTCTCTTTCTCAGGGGACTGTGAGGTTAGCCTTGGCCCTTTGAACCTAATTAATCAATGGTGAGGCTCTTCCAGGGCTGGCTGTGGAATGCTCTTTAATTGCTCACTCGTGCAGTCATTTGTTTTGTTTAACCTGCCACGGATTAAACTCGGTTATAAAGGTCCTTGCTTCTGTTGTACAACAACTCCAGCCATCCAACAGCAGGCTCTCTGCTTGATTCCCGACCCCCCCATGGGGATGGAGCAGGGAGAACTGAAGGGACATCACGCCCTGCTCCCCCTCTCCACACTGCTTTGACACACTGGCATTTTTGTGGGTCCCCCCATCACTGCCAGTGAGTTTCCCGGGGTGTGCTCTTGGCAAAAGGAGGATCATTAACTGTCAATATAACCCAAGAATTCTCCAGATATCTCCCTCACTTTCTTTCATTAAAGGTAAAACTTTAGAGACAGAAACTTTAATGATTTTCTGTGTGTGTGCATGGGTGTAATCCTGTATGCTCTACTGGGATCCCTCTGGCATCCCATGTCTCTGAACAGCTGTCGGGCAGCTCAGATTCTTGTCCAAACTGCCAGTCTCCAAAAATATTTCCTTCTTTTCTCAAGTATGGAATTTCGCCCTTGAGTCAGAGAGTCTGTGCAAAGCAACAGCAGGTTTCAGTGACAAAGCTGCCCAAAACATTAGGGTCAGAAATAAAATCTTTTAAACCAGTTGGGGTGGAGACCAGGGCTGTGAATTTCCAGGCTACAGTGAGACTCTGCTTTCTCTTCCAGCCCCAGTGAATTGTTTTGAGACGTTGTATTTCTTGTAATGCTTGCCATTAACATTCAAAAGAAAGCTAGATCATTTTAACATGTTTCAAAAAGGGATGTTAAAATTTATCTTCCTTTTTATTAGATCCACTGCAGCAAGGCACCCAGTGGCTTTAGAAATGTAAGTAATGAAAAGCAGAGAACAAATGTTAACTATAGAAATGATTTATGGAGACATCTGATGAATTTATCCTGCATCTTTACCCTTTCATCCATCTCCCTGGACTTCAGCTATTATGTCTGAGCAGCATCAGTCACGTATTTTAAAGCTGACTTTCCAGAGACATGCTCCATGCTCTGAAATGTGGGTTTCCCAGTTTTTTGCCCCACCTAAGTCTCCCATACAATCCTGTGCAGGCTTAATTTTTATTCTTTTTTCCCTATGGAACCCTCTGGGTTAGATTACCAAAGCAGGCACTCTGTGACACAGCCTGCTGCCTGAAAAATGCTTAATAGCTGTCAGCTTCAACTGCTCCCCATGAGAAGTGAGGAGTCCCAGGCTGTGCTTGAACAGCTGGGCAGCTCCTCTAGGAAGAACCCAGCTCTTTGCAAGAATCCAGCCCTGGTGGGAGGCAGAGGCTTTCTGGAAAACTTGGCCTTTGTGTTTAACTTCCTCAAAGGAAGCCGTCTTACGTACAGCCAGTGTAATTCTTTAATTCTCAGGCGGGCTCTGAATTATGAAACAATGAATCCTCTCCTAACAAAGTATTTTCCACATCGTCGCAAAGAAGACTTGAGGTTTTGCAGAAGCCCTGTTCCTCTGTTCCTACCAGCTGTTGTCCTGCAGATGTTCAGAGGCCCTTTTCATATGAGACTTGTTCCTCAAAGGAGTTTTTTTAGCCAAATCTCTGTTTCTTTAAACATATGTTTTAAAGTCAAGTAAGGTATGTAATGAAACAGTCATGTCCCTTTCAGGATGGTGACCAGAGGGTGAGGAAGGAGAAGAGCTGATGGGCATACATAGCTGATGATGGATGGATGGATGGATGGATGTGCTGAAAACCGCCCTGGGGAAGGACAAGTGTGGCAGGAATGGGGGTGTGAGAGGGTAAAAGTTTGTAGACTTTGCCCAGCCTAGTGCTGAGCACAGTGTAAGAAACCCTCTGGAGTTGCTGGACATATGTTTTTGAAAATGCTTTCTTCCATCCCTTCCTGTGTTGCTGCATGCAGCCAGAAAATGGTCAGAGCTGTTTAGACATTTTGAGCAACTTCACAACTGTGGTTTCAATACATTTGATATTTGGCTTTTTTTTTTCCTTACCATTTGCTTCTGAATATACTTTGGTTGGGCATTGCAGAGCTGGGAAGCCTTATGGAGGTTTTGTGACACTGTGATTTCTCTGGAGCTTAGAATCAAAGTGCAGACTGCCTTTGATCTTCAGCCCAAAGTTTGAATAAAGAGGCAGCATTGGTTGTGTTGGAATAAAATAAAAAAAGAAATCCCTTTTGAATGTTGAGTAACATACTTAGTTCATTTCAGGATTATTTTTTGAGAAAATTCATTTTGTTTCTGATTATTATTTGTCTTCCTTTAATGTCTGAGCACAGAGAGAGCCAAGTCTCCTTTGCACAAGGTGCTGTACAAAATCAGGGGCCACGAACAGATTCTGTATTAATAGCACACGATGTAGCAGGCTGTTGGAGACTTTCTCTTTACTCACTAATATTATCTTTTTGTCTGAACTGCTTCAGCCATGGTGCTAAAGTCACAGCCTGTCACATGTTGATCCTGTGTGTCATTTGGTCAGGAAGCTTACTGTACTCTGCTGCCTACCTCCCCCCCCACCAAGAGGCTGAGAGCCAATTGCCACCTAAACTAAAATCTGTCGACCTTTTCTTAAAAATCACCTCAGTATCATGCAATTGGCAAGAGCAATGGAGAGAGGTGTTGCTCTGGGTTATAGAAGCAGAACTGCCTGTGTGCCTTTGGTTCACTCTTTAGTCCATCAGGGAGTTATCCAGCCTTGACCTTCTGTGCTGTTTGGATGTGTTCATTTTTGTTTCATTCAGTTATTATGTCAAACTTGAGATGGAGTGCAGTACAAATTATTTTGGCCCCAAACCTTTCTTTAACCCTATTTGCAGAGGTGAAAGGCTAATACGTTAAACCTACCAGCCCATGCATACAGATTACTTCAGCCCCTTTAGAGACAATATTCTCTGATTTCAGTTTTGTCTTTTGCAGGAACTGTTGAGGGGCTGGGATGAGGGCACTGGGTGGTGACAGTAAGTGGCAGCAGTAACGTGACAATTAGCAAAGAGGGATACAGTGAAAGTAATACTGGATTTTCCTTTGAAAATAGGGTGGAATATTTATTTACCATTTTTTCTTAATGTATTTAAAATGTTTCTAAGTGTTCACATTAAGATTTGTTTCCTGCTCAGCTGGTGCTGAGTTTTGTACCTTACAGTGCTACAGGGCTGCAGCACCTTGGTGTCAGGCAGAGCGTTGCTCCCGGTGCTGCAGGCTCAGTGGACAGGCAGGTAATGGTAGACTGACGGTCTGAACACACTTCAGAGCTGTTGTAGAGAAAATAACCCATTTCAGCTCTGGCTATCCCAGCTCTGGGTAGCTGCACAGAAGAAGAAAAAATGGGCTTTAACTCTCATTGACTTGTGTTAAAATGGCAATGAAGACAAAGTGATGTCAAGTGCCAGCTGAAATTCAGCCCAGATCTCCCTTAGCCTTTAATTTGACCTCCTAGCCCAAACTAAAAACCAGATTGTTTTCTGTTCACAGTTATTTTAACTAGTGTTAAGTCTGGCTAAACTGATGAGCCTTTTATTGGTTAGTTTAAGTGTTTGCTCTCCTCTCTAGATACCCCAACAGTGTTTTGTAAAGTGGTTTTTTATTAGGCTGCTACAGAACTTTACGGAGTTGGAAAAACTGGAGTACCTGTAAAAGGGCAGATGTAGTTCTTTAAAAGATGAGCTCTACAGTCTTAAGGCCTGGCTGGTGTGGTGATTATCCCTGAGGATCATCCAGTAATGTTAGCCTGCGTTGCAAACCTGGCCTTGCTTGTGTCCTCATCTCCCCGCAGCTGGAGCAACATCATGACTGCTTGAGATGTGCTCAGTGCAGATGTGTTTTCCATGCTGACCCAAACTTTTTGTCCAAATATACCCAATGGCTTGGGCACGTTGTTGTTTAGCTGTTCTTGCTTTGAGGATGAGAGTCTCTTTCACCAGGCTTGTTTCCTGTAGCTGCAGAGGTGCTGCACCCTGGCACAGGGGCACAGGGCGCTTGGCAGGCTCGCCTGTTGCCTTACACATTGATTGCCTTTGCGGCTTCCACCTCCTCTCCTCACTGTGCTAATTGCAAGGAGATGGGGCAAAAGAAATCCAAGGAAATCATAAAATGTAAGAGACATTACATGACAAAGCACAGAGGAAAAAGCTTTTGTTGCTTGGGGGAGCTCTCTTGAGAGGTTGATGATGAATCACATCATCCTCGCTGCCAGCTCCTGCCCTGGACCTTAAATTACTGGCCTGGGGAGCTCAGCAGATAAACCATGTTATGGGGTGCCTCAAATTTTTATTAAAAACTCTTAAATCTTGTGAATTTGCTATTAAATACCTCTTGTTAAATTTTAAGGGCCTTATCAATGAGTTGAAACAGTGCAATTACTTTTTTGTTTTTTACTCTGTAAAACTGGTGTTTAATTTATATCCAGGACCTATATTCCTTCTTGCTCCCAGGCTCTCTATAACATATCAAGGTAGTCCCTTTGGTGACCTTTGCAGCTCATATTTGGTTTGGCCCTGGAAGATTTTTCTCGTGTTTTGCTGGCTGGCGTTTGGGGTAGTCTTGGAGGCTTGTTTTCCTTCAATTTTCCTTTGTTCAATATAAAATAATAACAAATGGAATGAAATAGGTTAGAGCTATAGAAAGAGAACTCCTTTTCCCATCAAACTTTATAAGATTTTTACAATAATCATAGCAGTTCAAATGTATCTTGTTGGCATATCTGCACAGAGGCACTAGGTGAGGCTGCAATTAGAGTGCTCTGCCTCATCCTGTATTAGTTTGATCACATAAGAAGCAGCCTATCTGACAGCTCTAGCACCTGGATAATTAAAACCTGTCAATAAAGCAACAAAATGCACTGTGTAGTGGGACTCGTCTGTAGTAGCATTAAACACTGCAGATAATTATATCGCAGCAGAGGTTGGAAAGCCAGCCTCTCAGTGCTCTGAGAGATCAATAAAAAGGCCTGTTCATAATGAAAAAAAATCTAGAGAAACTGGATTTTCGTCTCCCTGTCATTAGATGCTTTGCTTTTAAGGTTTTTGCAGAGGCAGAAAAAGATTCTGTTGAGGAGTGCTTTGTTTCTGGAAGCTAAACAGGTGGAGGCTTTAGCTTCACTTTTGGGCAGCACGTTACTGAAAGCAAATGTGCTGAACCCAAGTCTTTTCTTGGAGCTTACAGTTCTGTTCTCCACTCTCCACTGCCTCCCTTCTCTGCTTGCCTTTTTTTCTTTTTTTCCCTTTCCCCCTTATTTCCAGCCCATCACGTGAGTTTCACTTTTTTCCACAGTTCTTTGCTTCCTGTTTACTTTCTCCAGGGTGTGTGGATTTTTTTCTTTTTTTTTTTTCTTATTTTTTCTTTTTTTTTTTTTTTCTCAGGTTTTCCTAAAGGGCTGATTTGAAAATATCATATATTTGCAAGGGAGAACACACTCCTGGCTGACGTATTTTTTGTGACAGCCTCTTTCTTAAAGCACTCATCCAGAGAGGAGATTTTTGTGTTCCAGGGAAAAAAAAGGATGTCTTGCAGCATTGCCATGAAGGATAATGAATTAAGTCTGTCTGTTACTATAAAACCATTAGAAAAGCATAATAGACCTTGAGGAAGAGGCTTAGCTATTGATGTCTTGGCTATATTAGCATGCCTGGGCACATGATGGCTGCCTTGTCTTTGCAGAAAAAAATGAAGTCTGTGTAAAGTAGGTGTTTCAGCTGAGGGCAGAGAGAAGGAGTGCCTTGTTCTTTTGGCAGCCAGTGCTCATGAAACGCAGGCGGGTGGTTTGGTTGGCAGACATGGGCATTAAGGATCCCTTGTTGGAAGCTGCTGTAGGTGGAGGATAGCACCAGCTATGAGCGGGGTGTGTTAGCAGAGCATGGGCTGGGTATGGCAGCTCAAAGCATGCTCTACAAATCCACGTTGGTGGATGTGAAGTTTTTCCATGTTCATGGTATTTAACAACCAGCTTGGACTCTGACAGTCTGTGGATTCAGAGGACGCAACTGGCTTCCCCATGTAGTAACTTCCACTGTGCCCTGTTCACAGGAGCTTCTGGTGTTGCAGAAATTGTTGCTGCATCTCTGAAGGGCTTGTCTCTGGAAGATAAGGAGAAGGAGGGTGTGTTGGGATGAAATCAATGTTTGAGCCTCTAGGCTTGTTGTGGGGCTGTGCATGGATTCTTGTTGCTCTTCTCCTGATGTCCCTGGCACGACAGGTGCCTGGGTCTGTGGTTTAGGCACCTGTTTTTATTGTCTGGTCCCCTCCTTGATGGGGAGTTGGAGGACTTGCTGGTATTGCACCTGCCATGATTAATGCTGAAAGCCTTTGTTTGGGATTGATCTTTTATTTTATGCTGCATTTGCATTTTCGTTCTGGCAAACATATTGCCCTAGACATGTCTAGTCTGATGTTGTTGACGTGTCTATGCTTTAAAAGTTTCTGGAAAGCCTGAAAATAAACTGCCAAACCATTTTTTTTTCCCTTTCTTTATCTCTCGCTAAATATATTAACAATGTCAGCATTGAAAAAAAAATAAAGTTATCACAGCAGGAATAAGCAGCTGTTTTATGTCTAAAGTATTTCTGCTTCAATATCACAAGATGACCTTGTCATTTAAAAATCATAAAAATATTTCCAGGGAGAAGAAATGGAAGTTTGCTGAAGGGGAATGAAGTTTTGGTGTTGTTTTTAGTTAAAGTCTGAACAGAGAGTTCTAAGCAGAGTTGAGCCCTGCAGCTGGTCCTGAACTCAAATGTTTCCTTCAGTCCCACTGCTATAAATGCAAAGCAAATGACATATAAAATACTATTCCTGTTTCACATTAAAACTCCTGAAAGTAGTCTTCCACTGGAACTGGGTGAAGTTCTGCAAAAATAATCTATGTTTTCTGTTAGAGTGTATTTGTTACCCTGGATTGACACCTTGCTTCTAGGTTAAAAACTTTTCCACATATCCAGGTAGAAAGACAAAATGGGGGTCTTAACAAGTAGGAATAAATGCAGCTGTAAAGAATGCATAGGGAATCCTCCGCTTTTTTTTTTCCTTCCTGTTTTTCTGTTTGTTTTTTTTTTGGGGGGGGGGGGGTTGGTTGTTTTTTTTTTTGTTGTTCTTTTTTTATAATCTTGCAACTGCAACAATTTACACTTTTCCCAGTAGGGTGATTTTTTTCTCTCCGAAATATAGATGTGAATAACATGAACTTATGTTTATGACATGATGGATGCTTAAAGGCTGCCAAGTACATTGGACTGACTTTTAGGAGGGTTTAGAGTATTCTCTTTTCCCGAACAGACAGGAAGAGACAGGAATCAATGTCTCAAGTCAGGCTGAAAATGCTGATCTTGGGTTTTGCTTTGGTTTCTGGTCTCTTGGTTGGTCTTGCTGAGCTGTGTGGACACTATTGGTTCAGGGAAAGTGTCCACAAATCTCAGCAGCAGTTATGGAGGTGGCCCAAGACATGGAGAGGGTTTTTGAGAAGCAGTGTCTTTACTCGTTTCCCTACCTTGCACTTCAGGGCATTACAGGGAAAGGAGGACACTGGCACATAGAAATAAGGGCTGCAAAATAGAGCAAACCAACACATACACAAAGATGGCTATAAATTTCGTGTCAGATTTCATAATAAACAACAACAAGGTGAACTAAAACCACTTGAGGGGCTACTTCAATTTTCTTATGTCTCCAGAACATTTGCCTTTAAAATGGTGGACAAACTAATGAATTGGAAGCTGTTTTTTTAATAGCATAAGATTATCTATCTGGTCGCCTAAATTCCCAGAGTCCTCTCACAGCTCTCGTTTGCTTGGCATCAGAACATATGGAGAATGAGGAAATACCCCAAGAGGCCAGAGATTGTGTGAAAAAGTTATAGCACGAGGGCAGTGATGGGGGAAAGAAAAGTGGTTTTCTTTGAAGGAGCTGATGAATCCGGGCTAGAAATAAGAGGTGCTTGTGTAAAGGCACTAGTAAGAGATGTAGATGGGTGTGAAAAGGTGACTGTAGTTTTCTGGGGTTATGCTAAAGCCAGCAATGCAAGTTCCTGCATTGTTGGTGAGGAATCCAGCGTGATGCAGAGCTGCTGCTCCTTCTGTATAGCTAAGGGAGGTATTTCTGTGTTTGCCCAGTTGAGGAGACAGATTCATCCTTACCAGCTTCATGCCAGCTGGTGCAGTGCTGGTTCTCCTTGCAAACTGTACCTCCAGCTGGCAAAGATCTTCCTTCAAGAAAAGAGAGAAGAATTAAAAGAAAAAATAAGGAGGGGGAGTGGGGTGAGCAGTGGCAGAGAGGACATGACAGAAAAAAAAAAACCCCAACATGAATTTAAAAAAAAAAAAAAAAAAGATCCTTGCTGCATTTACTGGAAAGGTCAGTACCCAGCACTGAGCCTCACAACTTGTAGGAGTTTGGAGCAAGTATTTTCAAGACCCAGGTGCCAGGGAATCCCAAGATTCCGTGGAAAATCCTGTGCTTTACAAGGAAGAGCTCACGGGCTGGTTTGCTGGAAATGGAGTATAGCATGAATACATTATGGTTTTTCTCCCTGTCATTTTCAAGGCTACAGATTCATCATCTTTTACACATCTCCTTTCCTGTGTCACTTTTTGCATGTCACTTCGTGTCGCCTGGGCCTTTAATCTGTCTGGAAAGAAATATGACAGAGCTGAAGGAACCAAGAAGCTCTTGTAAAAGGGATAAAATGCATGAGCAAAAGCAGAGCAACCAGAACTTTAATGATGAGTGTTTTTTACTTCTTTTCCCCCTTAAAATTTCCATAGCCCGATGTCTGACAGTAATAGTTCATTGAACAGGCATTAGATTTTTTTCCTATGGTTTTAAGTGTAAATTGCTGTCATCCCTTAAGTGTACTGGGATGAGAAACCTGTGTGTGTCACCCTGGGATGATAAAAGGAAGCTCAAAATGCCAAATGCCAGGTTCAGTTTTGCTGCCCATAGGAAAGGAGTGTGAAAAAGAGAGGAGGTTGAGTTCTTCTGCTTTTCATTTTTGTTGTTTTGTTCTGTTTGGTTTGTTTTTAATATGAACCCTTTTTTAGTTAATTTTGTGAGGTACTGACACCACGTAGTATTTGTGATTTTATTTGAGAGTTTTTCATTTGGTTTTCTGTGTTTCCTCCCCAAGGTGGCACTGATGATTTGATCTCACCTTCTTTGAAAGTTCATGTCCTACTAAGGCTTTGCCATCCCCCATTCCAGGAAAGTGTAGAGGGGATTCAGGATGTCCTAGAGTTGGGGGGAAAAGCTTTTGCATTTCTGTGCATCCTGCATATTCCCCATTCAAACCCTTGTATCATGAAGCTTTTAAGTCTCTTTGGTGATATTGCAGAAGGCAGCATGCATTTGAGGGGGTTAAAACTGTGCTGTTCACAGACAACTTTCCAGCTGTGTTTTTTCACTTCTGTTTTATGTGTCCAAGTTCTTGCATTAAAAAGAAAGGGCCACAAGGAAATTCTTAACCATTCAAAGCAAATGCTTCCTTGCAAACAGAAAGAAAACACAACATAGATGAACCCTAAATGTGTTTGTTCCTCCCCCCACCTCCAATTCGTCATAATTCTGGGTCTTTACTCGTGATTTTGAAAGGTATCTTTGATCCATTGGTGTTATTCTGTGTAATGTGGCCAGTGCTGTCCCTTTAGCCAGGAAGACTATTGATTAGACCAGTGAAATTGCTTTTTGAAAGGCACATTGAACCCAGTAAAGGATTTTTGTTGAAAGTGAAATTTTGGATGATGTTCAAAGCCTCTCCTGGAAAACTGCCCGCTTGCATGGTCCGAGCTACCTGTGATATCCCAGCATGGATGAGGATAGTTACCCTTTTTTGTTAAGAATTTTTTTTTTCTGTCTATATAACAAAACTAGTCAGTTGCTGTGATAACTGTTGTCTTTGAGCTAGAAAACACGAGAACATCCCAGCTCTCTGGATTATCTGGCATCCAGCAAAACAGCCTGATGAACAAGTTTCATGTCAGAGGAGGCAGAATCCTAAAGAAAATAAATGCAGTGGTCTAGTCCTTAGGAGGTCTCTTTCTGGCCTGCAAACGCAGAAAAATCAAAGACTAATAATATTTCTCTCTCTCTTTTTTTTTTCTTTAAACAAACAAAGAAGCAGAAGAGTTTTCTCTATAGAATAACTGTTTGCTAAATATTTTTGCCTCACCAGTTGTACATTAGCAGTGTTTGTCCCATGAAATCAGAGACAAATGTGGGTTTCTACACATGCACAAGTCAGTCACCCATGGACTTGTATATGCCTCAGGAAGAACATCTTGCAGAAACCAACCTCTGCATGTGTGCTCTTAAGCTGAAAGATGGTCACTGCAGCAGGCAGGGTCAGTTCCTTCTGTGTGTCTTCTTCATGGAGAACAAGCTTTTTGGAAAAAAAAAAAAACTCATTTCAGGAGATGCATCCATGCTGGAATAAAACTTAGCCATTTGTGCCTAATGCAAGGGTTTTGTCTTGTGAATGATCGAACTGGGAAGTTTCACTAACAGGCCTTGTATGAAAACATTTTTTGGTTTTTAGGCAGTTTATTTGGTATGGTTTCTTTTCTCCCACTCACGTGTTGCTGTTTCTGGTCTTTGCTTTGGCTTAAGCAGTATTATACAAGACAACTGGTTTTGTGGGAACACTTTATAAAAATGTTGCAAAACATATTGTTATGTCTGCTATAAAACATGCAATGATTATTTTTTGCCACTGTTGTTGGTTTAGTCCTTGCGTTTTGTTTGTGAGGATACTGGTATTAAAGAAATACCTCCTGGAGGGGAAATGTTGTGCCACCACTTCTCTTTTGGTAATAAGCTAATGAAAATGTTGATGTTTACCATCAGCCTCTGTGTGCTCTCTGCTGAGCTTCCCCAGGTGATGCTGAAGTCTTGGCTCTCCTGCATCTTTTGGACACTGCAGGGGCCACTCAGCTTCTTGCCCTGTCCTTGTGTCTGGCTTGTTTTCTGACTCTTACCTTGGTTGCTTTCCAGATGCAGTAATCGGACCCAGTGTGCGGTTGTGGCCGGCCCTGATGTGTTTCCAGACCCGTGCCCTGGGACGTACAAGTACCTGGAAGTGCAGTATGAGTGCGTCCCTTACAGTATGTATCCTGATATGTTTGCACTTGTTATTTCAGTAGAGATTTATTGTGCAGATTGGGCCGGCCTTGAGCTTGTCTCTCATTGCTCAAGGGCAAGTAAAGGAGACCATGTGCATCATATGAGACTGAGCTGATAAGAGATGAAAAATGGTTCTCTGTGTCAGGTTTGTGCTTAGGATAAAAATAGCCTAATAATGTCTCCCATGTTGTACAGCATAACAGTGACATATCATCTTCTGGAAAACACTTGGGAAACCCCATTAGAGAAAGCAGACCAGAGGAGTGTAGCACTATTGCTAGCTTACAGCTTCTCTTTACAGAGGTATATGCTTGTAATCATACAGCAGTGTTCTTCGACTGACCTATGTCCATGTTATTGGTGGCATTTGATAAGTGCCTTAAATATAGTATTGTATCACCAAGGAGGTAGGAAGCTATTGTTTTGGGTAATTTGATGTTTGATAGTAGGAAAAAAAAATAAATTTATAAGCTTCCAAAGTTACGAAGGCAAATTACAGGCAAGGCATTTAGACTGAGTTTTTGAGGGTAGAAAGCCAGTCACCTGAGATGACAGCAATATGTGCCAAGTGTGAAATTCAGAGCTACAAAAAGTTGTGTACCTCAGAATTTGCTTTCTGTAGAAACCAAATTAGTTACATGCCGCCAAAAAGGGCGTACCTGAAAAAGGAAATAGCAATGATAATACAAGAAGTGCACTTTTTATTAGCAGTTGTAGAGAGCTGAGTGATGAATAACAGCACCATTCCAGGTTTTCTGTTTGAGCAGGCCAGAGCTTATTGTAGCACACCTCTCAAAATAATAAAGCAGGTATGGGAATGTACGCTTTCAACCCACGGTGGTGTATTGAGAGACGAGCAGGAGGCATCAATTTGCTGAAACACAGAGTTTAGCTCCAGGACTAAGACCATCTTTGTTGCCTCAAGCATGGGCTGCAGGAGAGCAGATGTGGCTGAGCAATGACAGGCACCCTGTCCAGAGCGGAAACAAGAGCTTACAGCCCCTAGGGTGGTCTCCATCCCCCAGGCAGGAGGTGACCACCTGCCTGCTGCCACAGCCTGGAAAGACTGTGTGGTATTTGGCTTCTGTGAAACTGCAAGACCACCTCTCTGAGTAAAGGGAACCTCTCTGTTGAGGGGCTCGGATCTCTGCTGGCAGCAGTCTCAGTGTGTCCATATTTGATTTTTCTAAACAGAACTGTGAAGCTTCTAAATGCAGCAATGGAATACTTTTTATGGGGTGAGCTATTAAACTCATGGAAAGATTGACATCAGGGCTTAGGGTCTGCCCTATGAAACAGAATGTACTCCAAATTATAGTTTAGAGTTATTCCACTCTAAATGAGGCTTTTCATTTCAGAAGCAGCACTGTGCATGGAAAGGGTTAGGAAAGATTTGTTTCAACGTATCACAGCAGGTTGTATTTCCCTGTGATTTATGATTCGCATGAGGGTATGCTGTTCCCTCCAGAGACTGAGCTGGTAAAGCAGTAGCCATTTCCTGGTACCCCTCCACAGCCTTTGTTGCACAAAAAACTAAGAGGACTAGTGGTGCCTTGTGAGAAAGGCAGTGTGTCAATATTACACCCCAAAGTTAATTGGCCCTGTGTACAATATGTAGAATAACTCTTGTGAGAGGTTGCTCAATAGCGAATGTACAGTAGGGATTGAGTGTTTTTTAATTATCTGAATGTAGGGAGGAAAAGGGTGACAACTGACATGCTACCTTTGCAGTTAAGGTAGCACTTTTGATGGCTGTTTCCTCAGTTTCTTTCTGAATCAAATACAGCGCCTCTGCAAGTAGAGTTGGGGGAGGACAAAGGGTGAGCACATGATGAAGTAGGATCCAAGCTTCCGAGGTTGTTGTTGTGTGTTACCTAGGAAATTTTGGGTCAAATCTTCATGTGTTGTTATTCAGTGTAGCACCAGTGAACTAGGTTGTGTTTAAGCAAACTGTGTCCTTTCGTGTGCTAACATGGAGTGGGAAACTTAGAGCTCCATTTTATTCTTTTCCTGCCTCAGCCTCTGCCTGGCTTTGTTGCTGCTTCTATTTCTTCCCTCAGAATGGTCAGATTAATTTGTAGATGTTCCCTGCCTGGGCCCCAATTGTGTCCCATAAGTGAAAGCTGTCCAAGTGATGGGGAGGGTGTCAGCTGCAGGCAAGTAGGTCAGCAAAGGCATGGCTAGACCAAAGCCATGCCTGGTGGATGGGATGAAATCTGTTCCTTCTTTTGTGCCCTGCTATTGTCAGAGGTCAGTTCATGTCACTTCAACCCACATGCCTCAGCCCCCATGCAGCCAGCCTTTGCTGAGTGGTGGGGTCTGCTGTATGGCCATCTGCTAAAGGAACACCTCAGCTGCATCATAAATTAATATTTCAGCAGGCAGTTATACTTGTGTGCAATTCCAGCTTGCCTTGGTCTGGTTGGATGGGTTGCTCCTCACAGTTTCAAATTATTCTTTATGGACAGAGAGTGGGCTTACCCAAGTATTGGCTGAGCAGCAGAAGGGAGGGTGTGTGCATCTCAAGAGGAGAGGGTTTGGGAGTCATCTTTAGCAGATGTTGTTGGGATTGACTTTAGGGACTTGTGCTCAGTATAGTGCTAGTGTATATGCTCCCCCAAAGAAAAATATGGAGGATTTAAAGCTCCATTCATTAATCTGCTTCTCTTGAGATTTTATTATTTATTTATTAACTCTTTCACCACTAGCTCATACCATTTTCTAGAGGAAAGCATCCCCCCTTTCCTCTCAGATGGAGGAAATCCAAATGTCCTCTAACTTGAGTAGCTCATATATTGTAAAATGCCCTTTACATTGCCCCACACACTACATTCCTGTGTGTTCACTGGAGATACCCCTGACAAGGAGAGTTCTGTGAGGCTGCAGTTACTCTCACCGTGTGGACACGATGAGAGATGATTATGCAGACAGCTCAGTCCTCTCCTCATGGTCTGGATCCTGTAGTTGCTTTATCTGGTTGCAGTGGCCTTCTGCTAGAATGGACAGTCATTCCAGGACATCGGGGCTTCTTAGGCTGCCCTCTGCCATTGAAAAAGTAGGTGATATCAGCAGGTAAAAAGACAGCAGACCTAATTTGTCAGGCTTCAGGGGCATCAGTTTTCTTATTTTTCTGGTATCAGAAAACATCATCCAAATAATTTTGTCTTTCTCAAAGTAGTCCTTAGCATGTGATGCATATATTTCTCTTAACACTTGCTTTAACACTTTCTCTTAACACTGCCCCTTTTCTTTTGAAATACTTAAGTTACTACTCCAGTTTTCTTAAATTGAATTTGCTTTTAGTAATTACTGACCAAGAGAGATTTTCCATGGTTTTCAACTGAATATTTACTACTGCAAACCTGCAGTCTGCCATTGCCAGAGCCGTGGACATGTTTCATTGTGGAGAGGTGACTGAAACTGCATTTAGGCTGTTTTGTGCTGTGTGTGAGTATAAGAAACCTGACATGGTGAGGGTCCCCTTGATCCAGTACTCTGTTGTTTCCTACTGCATTTCTTCCCTCTCCCCTTCTCCCTTTACAGAGCAGAGTTAAATGGGTAATGGGAACAGCAGTGGTGGAGTTGGTTTTGTAAAGCTAGGTCAACACTCTCATTGCAGAAACACTTCACTATCATCTTCTGGTGCTTGTACAATGCTGTTGTCATGGTGCCAGTACATCTAGGAGTGAAATTTTTCTTATTTCACCTTTGTGATGTGCTAAAGGCCTTCCTATTTTACTCATGAGCCAGCGCAGAAAGCAGATGAGTGATTTATCCAAAGCTGTACACAAAGAGACCAGTGGCCAGCAAACGAGCTTAGTTTTGCAGGAGCAGTGGTGTTGGGAGAGCTGCCTAGGTAGTTGTCATTCCAGTCAGACACATACTCCATCAATAACACGATAAGCCCAAGCCCACTCTTTGGTTTTGCTGATACTGCCTCAATATGTATACATGACACTTCACTACTCAAACCTCCCATGTTTTAGTAGTTCTGCAGGTATTTCAGAGAAGGAGGAATAGAGTGAACAACCCAGCTGAGGCTCCCTTTTCTCTCTTGAGCACATGTGCTCTGTAGGACATGACAGTAGCACTGCCCTTCATGGGTGGTACTCTAGATCAGAAGAGGAGGAAATTCCAACATGTGAGCTGCTATTGCCATTGGCTTAGATTGAAATTTAGGGATTGTCTGCATCTAATTTTTGTTTGGGTTTTGAAAATGGTATGAGTTGAAAGCACCAGAGGTATTTTCTGTTCATTTCCCTGTAGAGACAACCCTACAGGCTTCCGAGGATCCAGCACAGTGTTGAAAAGAGGGATTTAGATGTATCTTAGTCAGATTTACCTTCAGTTTATCCTGAGCTCCCAGTTCCCTCAGGTTCTAGGTTTTGGAGGTCACAGAATGGTTTGTGCACTGTTGTCCTTCACAAGCAGTCTGTTTTTTAAACAGGGAATTGGAAAATTTAAGCTATGGGATAGGGCAAAGTAGCAAGAGGGTGGTGACTCAATGAGGACAAGCCCATTGCTGCATTGATGGAAAGTTTGGCAGCAGCAGGAGGGCGGCTCAGGCATGGCACATCCCACTGTGATGATAACCTGCCTCACACCTGGGCCACAAGTCTTCCATCAGCTTTTAATATTGGGGAGATCTGTTTCTTGCAAGGGAAAAATGCTTGTGGTTTCCAGGGAAGGATGAATTGTTCTTTCTTTCCATTCTGGGTAAATGGGCTAATGTGAAGGCACCACACATCTCGTATGCTTACAGAGAATTTCCTTCTTTAAAACTAACAAGAGAAAGGGGGGAAAAAAAAAAGGCAGCACATGAGCATATTTCATCCTTTCTTTTCTTAGGACTTTTTTTATTTTTAAACGTGGAACCTGAAATCACATTTCCCAGTTGCTGTAGTGGTGGAGGAAAAGGTCATAGCCTTACTAGAAATATTCCTTTTATTGCTGATAGAAGAGTAGATGGGCTCGCATATCAATAAAAGTGAGGGATGGTAAGTGTGATGTGGGAACAGAATTCAATAAAGTTTTATTGTATCACAAGTGGACTGAAGTGCATTTAAAAACATTAAATGAAGGTGCACAATATCTGCTCTGCTGGACCTTAGGGCCAGTGAATAGACAGATAATTGAATAATGACATTTTTAAGAGAATACAAGCACTAGAAAGCAAACTGATATTTTCATTGCTCTAAGATTGCTGGTGGAAACGGAAAGAGAGGGGGGAAGATGGGACAAAATTGCAATCTGAAAACAGTTTAATGAGACCACTTTTCCCAAGAATACAGTTCTTAATTATTTCTGGAGTGTTGTAAGGCCATTTTGTGGCCTCTAGGCTTTCCCTCTGTGTTTTCTTGCTGCCTTCTCCATTGGTTGAGAAGCAGTGTTTACCCACGGAGAGCAGTGCCGTGTTTTGTTAAACAAATGGACTTGCAGCTTCTCTGCTTTTCTTTTGCTCTGGGTTTTTATGTTTGCTTTGTTTTTGTTTTCTCCCAAGAGAATTTGGTCCCTCAAGGCCCAGCAGGGAAAATGGCAAACGTTCCCGAAGGATTAAGCCTGACTGTTGGCATTTTGGCCAATAGTGAGTGAATTCCCTCCTGAAGCCAAGCCTCCTTTGTTTTATTTGTTAAGTGTATTATTTTTGTGCATGGGCTGGGAAGAATAAGTAAAACCAAAGAAAAAACAAACAAGGAAATGCCCAAACCAAAAACCCAACAGCAGACCTAACTATCCATTATGATTATTTCTGAGCAGAGAATCTTTGTCTCCTGCTGACAAATTGCCTTTCTTACAATTTCCTGGCATTGTGGTCAAAAAAGCCTCTTTTTTGTATTCACTGAATTTCCCAGCTTTGCTTGCTAGTTTGTTGGGGTTTTGATTTTTTTTTTTTAATCCAGAGAGGCAGAAATAAAGAATATATTGCTTCCCTTATCAGTCTTTTTTACTGTGTGTTTCTGCACCTACATAACAGCCCATTGGAAAGCACTTAGTTAAAATAACCTGATATTATGGGCCTTTGCAAACCTGCAGGCTCACCTATCTGCTTAGTTGTGTGCATGATGTTCAAGAAGGGGAGGAAAGCTAAGAGCTGGGGAAATAAAGGTGTTTGAAAACTTGAAGTAGCCTGATACGAAGGAAAATGAACATTTTTGTAAGACACAGTGAAATGAATGCCGACATGGTTAATTTTTGAATAGGAGATGAGTTTGGCTTAAAATAAGGAAGTTACACTGTGTCTGTAATGCATACTGGTTTGAAGGTCTGCTGTCAGCAGGAACATCATGGATTTTCATGTGGGGAGAAGTTAGATATATGTTGGGCAATCTCTATAGTAGGAAGGCCATCACTACCTGGTGCATCTCTGAGTTCCAGCATGCTTCTATGAAAAGCCAGCTCCTGCTGGCTACTGTCATCTCGGTCCTTTCCTCTAGGTAGTGGGACACTTTTCATGTCTTCCACTCATGCAAGCATGAGCCTTTGTGTGAAAAGTAATTTTTTTCTCTTGTTCTCTCTTGAGTGTTTAGCTGATTACCTCCTGAACCAGCTCACCCTCCCTAGTCCAAGGCTTAAAGTATTGAAATGCCTCCATGCACTGATGCAGTCTGTCTTTAAAACATGTATTGGTTCTGGAAATCTCCATGAACAACAGGTTTTGCTCCCATATGTCTTGGAGTTGCACAAGCTGTCTTTATCAGAAAAGTCACCACAGTGCTGTGCTCAACTCCTTTAGGTCTGAGATGCTGCAGTGGATGAGAGTTGGAGTGTGTTACAGCCTGGGCAACCTGTGAACTTCTCAGATGATCATCAGATGCTTGATTGCACATTTGTTGATATTTTTATTATATTTTTAAGCTTGTACAGCTGGGAGAAATGGTTCTGGTTTTTGGTTTGTTGTTTTTGTTTTTTTTTTAAGAATATAAAAGGTTTCTGTGGTGGAGCACAAGAGGCAAAATTCACATCTCTCCCCACCATCACCTCACTCTCAGAAAATTTGCAGTGTGGAAACCTAGACTTCAAATAAGTCAAAGAATTTAGTGTAGGTCTGTTATGTGTTTCTCACATAGTCTGTTTTTCTTGATATAGAGCCCTGTCAGTTCTCCTGAGGGCCTCTATAATTGGTTTATTATGGAAGTTGAAGGTGGAAAACTGTGATGCGCAGTGTAAGTTATTTTATGAAGATTATGAATGTAAGGGGTTAACTTAATTCCTTGTGTGACTTCTATGCACCATTTATTCCTTTCCAATTCTGATCCATAGCAGCTGAATTTTCAGTGAGAAAGCGTATGGGTTTGGTTTGATTCTACTCATTTAAACTAAAAGGTGCTTAAAATCTTTCAATCTGTTTGTTGCCTGACTGCCTTTGAATCAAAGGTCATTAAATTGCAGGGAAATTTTCTCTCAGTGTCAGCAAACTTTGGGTCAGATTCCTGATAACCTGAGGCTGTCTGAATTAATTAGTTTTTTTTCAAGAAACTCATCTTTGTCACACCCATTTTTAGCATAGTCTCAGCCAAAAAGGGAATTGTAGCCAATACTGCATAAAAAGAAGAATAAAAATAAGGGATATTTTTCAATAAGGTAATAGGCTGCAGTCCTCCCACCTTCACAGCTAGTGGTTCCATATCTAAATAGTGACACATCTTTGTAGTATCTGAAATAGATTTGTGCTGCCTTAATAAAGATACTGGCAAAACATGGCAGCCTGACCCCTGCAAATGCTTTTCTGGAGCACCAATGGGAAGAATCCCACTGGCTTTAGGTCATCTGTACCAAGCCATGTTTTTCAAGTCTTTCTGTCATGACACTTACAGATATTTGCCACCAATTTGTTATCTAAGCATGACCCTACACTTCCCAATTGTCTCTGAACAATTCTGTCGTCATAAAGGGAAATATATATTTCTTTCCATCTTTAATAACCCAGTGCCTAAATTGTGCTATTATGCCAAGCACCCTCTGGAGACATAGATATGGATTTCATATGTTTTATAACAGATCTTCATGGAAATAATATTTATATTTCCAGGTTTTATTCCTATTTTCCTTTAATTTCTCTTACAAGAAGTATTGCGACGGTTCTTTTTCATTGGTGCAAGCAGTTTAAGGAGATTAAGACCATCCTTGCCAGGTGCTATTATAAATTCACAGAAGAAATGAAATACATTTTTTGAGTTTTATTCTGGCCAATAGGGAAAACAGAATATGTATCCAGTGGCTAAGTTGAGGATTGAAGTTCATTTCTTCTAGCACATGAGGGAGGGAGGAGGGAGGGGGGAAATTTGAGTATATTAAGGCAAATCTCTTTAGTGTGTGAAATACGAAAACCCATCTTTCCAGATCTAAAAATACAACTCTGTTGAGTTTCTTTATATTAAAAGGGCTCCCAGGAAGAGAGCCAAATACATCTGAATATATTACTTCTTTCCCTCATTTCCTCCACTTTTCTTCCTAACAACATTTCCAGTCAACTTTTGACAATATCGGCCTGCATGAAACCACAGTAGTTGTATGCACCTCAAGCTCTGGCAAAAGAGACAAACACAGACTGCATAGTATTTGGTTTTTGTTAGCTTCTGTTTCCAAGAGGAGTAAAATGGGAGGAATTGTGTAAGACTAAGGCAAAAAGGGCCTTCCCCAGGGTACCCTTTTGACAAACAAACAAAACCCTGCAACTTATTTCTGGAGGTTTCTTATCTAAAAATAGTCATGGTGTGTCATTTACCTGGGCTGATTGCCAGACTATGCAGGAAGGGCTTAAGGGCTTTTGGAGATGTGTCTCTTAAGGGCTTTTGGAGATGTGTCTCTTTTTTTTTGGGCAGGATGAGGGGGTGGGGATTGGAATGATGACCAATTCAGATTAGAAAAGATTTATTCCAATTGATTTCACAGATGAATGTATTGCTGGGGGTCTAAACTAATCTCCTCCTCCAAAGTCCTTTTTCACTCCATGGGTAACTTCAAAATGTCTAATGTAGTCTTAAAAAAATGCCTTAATCTCATTTATCTTTAATTTCTCTGTTCCACTCTACAAGCTCACATAAAAAGATTTACAGTGGGTATTTATCCCTTCCAATATCAAAAGCAAATTCCCTTCCAGATCTCAATTTTCAATGATAATCCTCAGAGATGTATAATTTTAATTTACCTTGCAGATGACGTCTACCTGGTTTCTCTCTCTGCTTTTATGAAGGTATTATTCAGCTGCACCTCATTAACTGTGGTTTGTTTTTTTGGCTTTTTTATTTTTTCTTCTCTCTTGTGTGTATTGAACAGTGTCTGAGTGGAACTATTGTCTTGTCCTTTGCTGGAGTGCACATGCTGGTGCAGCTGGGGCTGGCATGTCACCACATAATCCAGCAGAGTCCTTTCTTTTTATCCCAGGAGAGGCAGTGTCGCGGCCTTGTCCTTTTTATTGCTTTAAAAATTAATAATCTCACGTTTTTCCATTTCATCCCTTCCAATGGCTTGCAGGACCACACAGATGCACACTCACGCACCTGAAAGCTTCCAAAACTTCAGATGTTCAGATCTGCAAAATAATGGTTCTACTAAACAGAACAGGAACTATTGTGCTCTTTGAAAAATGAGTCTATTATATTTAGGTGCCCTAATGAAAGCTGAGCTTCCCTGGAAATCTACCTTTAATGTCTGTATAGGAAACACTCTGGCGTCATTCCACCTATGTTACTATTTAAAGCAGCAAATTTTGCATTTAAGTACTATTCTGAATGCAGTCCTAAAAGATGGTTCCATGTTTCTGCAGCAAAACTGAAGGTGTGAAAGGAATGTAAAGTCTGTAGAATAAATGCAGACTTGAGTTCGAATATTTGATTTTGAGACAAAAAATCAGGAAACAATGTATAGATGGTGTTGGAGATATTTTTTTATTAGTTAGACGTGGCTCAAAACATTGAAATTGTAAGATAAATGAGTTTCATAGTCTAGCCTCATGTGAGAGAGCAGAATGGAGTGGCTGGTGACTCTCTTTGGTATGAAATTACACTGAATCTCTACTGGTGGTCTTTTCTTTATCACAGGCTGAGATAAGTCCTGCTTTGATATAATCACATTTGTATCCTGCTGCTGCTTTGGGTATTTATGCTCAGGTTTGGCAGTGCCTGGAACAGGAAAAACTGTTTCAGTCAGTAATCAGTATGGGGCTGAAGGTGTGGAGGCAGCAGCTACTAAAATGCAGCAGGGAAAAGATGGTCCTATCCCACAGGCACACCTGAGCCAGCTCTGATGAGGAGCAGGGCATGAGATGCAGAGGCACAAGCTGTAAAGCAGGGATCAATTTACCACGTGGATGTTTGTACAAGGCACGGTTGTACCCCTGGTTTCACTCGAGCCTTTCCCGTTGGACCACTGGGACACTCCAATAGGGAGAACAGGCATGTACTTAAGGGTTTGATGGATGTCAGCTTGCATGTTTGCATCTTACATATGGTGTATACAACTAACAGAAGCCTAATTTGGGGGGTCCTTTATGTGCTCAGGCTGGAGTTTCAGAGGAGAAACAAATAGGCCTTTGTCTATTTAAAGACTTTCTCAGAAGAGTGAGCATGTGCCATGTACATTTCGAATGAAGTCAATAATTAAATATGTTCCAGATGACTCTGGTGGGGGAGGATATTAGTAATTACCAGAAAGTGACAAATCTACTTTCTGTGGCTGGTACTTTGAAAACAAAAAGTCAGTGTTTCTAATAGAATCCATTAAAAATATGACCTGATTCAATTGTCATGTTTAAGTTAAAATAATGTCTGAAGTTTTGGATGGTGTTTTATGATGTATTTTTTAATAGTCTTAATAGAGGTATAGTAGTTGTCTTTCAGTGCATGCCTTTGATGAGAGCACACTGAAACACTTGGGAGTTTTCTTGTTGAGTTGGAGGGAATTTGGATGCAGAGAGTGAAATTGGACAGTATTTAAATCAGTGCAGCCTTGCTTATTAAACAGCATGAGTCTGAGCCTTCACATTTGGGAGAAATTTGTGGTGCAGTGATAATATGGAGAGTGAAAAGGAAAAGCATTTCTTTCTCAAAGAGGACTGGTCCGTTCTGCCATCTCATCTCAGAAATGAAATTAAGTGGCTAACAAAGTCTCAAACCAGTTCTAGAGTACACAAAAACAATCATTCACATTTTGCCTTGGTAAAAGGAAGGTCACAGAGCTATGGTTTGGGCATGCAGGGAGAAGACAGGAAAGGCCAAATCTCAGTTAGAGTTGAAACTAGCCAGTGTTGTGGCAGATGACACAAAGCTTTTTAAGAAGTACTTTAATAGCAAGAGGAGGTCTAAAGAAAACATTGGTACTGATACTTGTTTATGGTGATATTTCCCCTCTAATGGAAATAAAGAAAAAGTGGAGGAATTCAATGTTATTTGGCTTTTGTTCCCTAAGTCTTTAATAATCCTGGTAGGCCTTCGGCTGCTTGGTCCTTTCAGTTGGAGGACCCCAAGTGTGTGAGAGCAGTGACTTTCCTTTTGTGAAATTGTAAGGGACCAGCTGCATCAGCCAAACATTGACAAGTCCATGGTCCCTGGTGGAATTCATCCCAGAGTACTGATGAAACTAGCAGATGTTATGGCAAGACCCCTCTTGATCATTACCAAGTATCTTGGGAGTCTGGGGAGGTCTCTGCTACTTGAAGGTAGCCAATGTTATTCCAATTTATAAGAAGGACTGTTGGTCTAACCCCAGTTCCTGGAAAATTATAAAGTAGATCATAGTGGGGTACTATTGACAGGCATTTAAAGAATAGTCTAGTTGTCAGGCACAGTCAGCCTGGGTTCGCACAGGCAGATCCCTGTTTAAATAATTTGGTATTCTTCTATGGCAAGGTCATTTGCCTAGTGGATCAAAGATCTGCATACAGGATGTGAATGCACTATTAGCAAGTTTGCTGATGATCCCAGACTGGGAGCTGCTTTTAATTCTCTTGAGGGATGAGAAGCATTGCAGAGGGAGTACAGATAGATTGGAGCATCAGGCAATGATTAATGGGACAAAAATTGACAAGAACAATTGCTGGGTTCTTTACCTGGTGTGGGTGAGTGGCAGCTCTGCAGAAGGGGATCTGGGGATGATGGTTGACAACAGCTCAGTGTGAGCCAGCAGAGAGTGCTGTGGCAGCCCAGAGGACAATTCCCATCCTAGAGTGCATCAAACACAGCACAACCAGCCAGGCAAAGAGGTGATTATCCCGCTGTACTAAGCGTTGATGCAGCCTCCACCTTGAGTCTCGTGTGCAGTTCTGGACCCCACAATATAAAAAGGATGTTAAGGTGCTCTAATGCACCCAAAGCAGGGCAACAGAGCCAGTGAAAGGCATGGAAGACTGCTCCTGTGAGGAGCAGCTGAGAACTTTGGATTTGTCAAGTCTGGAGAAAAAGAGTTCTAGTGACAGCCTTGTTGCTTCTACAGATTCCTGTTCCTCTCTGCAGATGTGTTGGAGGGAGGTACTGAGCTCTGCTTCCTGGAGGCCAATGATAGGACACACTGGAATGGTTCAAACTCTGCCTGAAGAAGCTTAGTCTTGACATTAGGAAGCATTTCTTTACTGAGAAGTTCCAGCACTGGAGGAGGCTTCCTGGAGGGGTGTTTGATAGCCCAAGCCTGCCAATCTTTAAGAAACATTTGGACAATGCCCTTAATACTATGCTTTGGGTTTTGGTCAGCCATGAAATGGTTGAACAGTTGGACTCTAGATGGTCATTCCAACTGAAAATAAACCATTTTTGCCACGGGAAGATGCTGATGCTTCCCAGTGAAATAATAAATGGGGTTTCCAGAGCCCCATGTGAGTGCCCAGAGACAGTTGGACATTGTTGGTGTAATGTGTGGTAAGAAAGCTCAGACAAATTGCTTTGCAACACTTCTTCATCTGAACATCTACACTCATGTTGAAATGGGTTTTTGCAGTCAAACACAGCCCGAATCTTATCAATTGTGAATGGCTGCAACAGATGGTATATATTATTGTTTTTAAGAATAAGTGATATGTTTCAAACAAGAAACACATGCTGCTCAGCAGCTTTAGCTGCCACTTCTGAGATGGGAACCAAATCCCTGACCTTGTCTTCCCCTCCACTTGTTGGATAACATCCTATTTTAATAACCAAGACATGAAGACCATGAAATATTGCACGATGGAAAACTGTGTGCAAACACCAATTCCAGTGTAAGAGGATCCTGCTCTTTCTCAGCTTGCTGGGAGCTGCACCTGTCTGGGCAAGGGTGGAATTTGTGTTTGCAGCACAGCAATCGATCAGCCTTTCCCAAAGGGTCCTTGGGACAGGGAATTTCTGCAAAACTTCTTACTTGAAGTTTCAAGAAGTTTGTGCAATGTTGCTGCAAGGAGCTGGCTGTGACTTGAGATCAAGGTATATCATGGTGATGTTGATGAGTGCTTTGTCAGACACCTGGCTTTGCAGAAAATACTGTGTATTCCTTCAGTTTTTCTTTCAATTCCCATTTGTTGGATTGCCTTATTATAAAAACTGAAATAATTGCTATAAATACAGCAGGTGAAAGGTTTTTGGTGCTAAAAGCCTGGGTCTTGAAGAGCGATCCAGATGAACTGTAGCAGTCCTCAGAAACTGGACCAAAAGTCTTGGAAACTATATTCCCTTAAACTTGTGCCTATTTTTGCTATAGATATAAAATTCTATATGTACATGCCTTATCTGGAAACAAATAAACTGTGTAAGCATCTGCAGGATTGGTGCCTAATTTGGTGGAGAAAAGTCCATTTAAAAATCTTCATTGCTCTTACAGAATTTGCTGCAAAAATGTTTGCTGTTTATGATGCAGAATCTAGATACATTGCCAGAACAAATGAGCCAAAGGTATTTTGTGATAGTAGCCATTCAAAAATGGAATCACAATAACTTGTTTATTTTCTGATTTATAAAATTGCTACATCATCTTGGCTGGAGCTGTGGGTAGAAAGCATGTATTTTCTTCCTCTGGTGTTTTAAAATTCTCGCTTAACATTCATAACACAGCAAAATGCTCATTTCTGTGTCTTTAAAACCAATCATATTAGTTATTCCCCTGCTGAATTTAGTGCTTATTCAAATACGCTCTCTGCTCTCCTTGAAAAGGAATTTTGGCTCAATTTCTTTAGTGCAGAGCCCTTCCTTAGTGCCTTGATAACACATTGTTATCTTATTCTGTAATACTTCACCATACAAACTAATCTCAAACTCAAGGAAGCATGCCAAGAGACACTGGGCAAAAAGCCCTTATGTAAAGTTTGAACTTCTTTCTCTTAACAGTACAGCATTTGCACAACCTTCTCTTCAGGCAAAGAAAATAAATAAATCAAAACAAAGCTCTAAAGTTAACCAAGAAGTTTTTTTAACCAGTACTCTTGATATTTATTTTAATGGGAAGAAATCAACTTTATGTCACTTTTATCAGACTAAACTAGAGGAATTCTGTAGTGCTCTGTGCTGACAGTGGAACAAACTCCTTGTATTGTGCCCAGATCTGTATGTAAAAAGTTTCCAATGTAAAAGCCTTTTTTAAAGTACAGTTTGATGCCTTATGGGTCCTGTGTGGGAGTGACAGTTATGCAAGGCCTAAGGGATTTTTTTTTTTTTTGTCCTCTGGAGCTCAGGATAAGAAAAGGCAGACTTAGATACTGATGGCCACCTTGGCAAGAGTTGTGCCTCCTGCTACCCGAATTGTGCTATTGTGCTGCTTGAAGATGCATAAGAGTTGCACACTTCTCCTTCTTCACTCCAACTTGTGATCATCCTCCCTGTGATTCTTTTGGCCCAGCACTCTTACTGCATTTGATGTGGCATTGGCTCTCTTTGCCATGCAGTTTGTGGGCTGCATAAATCTGAGCAGGCTGACAGTCTCATTGGAACTCAGGATGTGTGGGAAGGAGCCCCAGGTACTCAAGGTTTGCAATCTTTCTCATGATATCACAGTCCATGGAAATTAGTTGTATGGATACCATTAAGAAGTGTCAAGATGAGTGCTATCTCCAGAGAGATTATTTATCACTTTCCTTTCCCTCTGCTTGAATTCAGGGAGGTTTTATTGAAAATTCACCTCTCATCTCCCCTTTTATTCTTTCCACTTCATTTCTCACGTTCCTGCTTACTGTATCATAAATATGCCTGCACAGCTGTGACTGTAGCTGTACAAGCTTCAGCCTCTTAAACCCAAATGCTATTCTTTGCAGGGGACTTCACCTTTCAGGAGCAGAGGCTCTCCTGGAACATGCAGGAGGATATGGGCTTGTAGAGCATTGGATTTACTATTAATCAGTTGACTTGAACTTATTTTATTTTACTATTTATTTAATTTTTAAAAATTTTACACCTTTTTCTAATCATGCCAGTAGAGCATCCCAAAATGTGACCTCTCTCAGGAATGCAGAATTAGCCTAACTTAGTGCTCACATGGCTTTTGTGGTACCAATGGTGCGTTTGTCTCTGGTCAGTCAATAGAGGCAAGAGGTAAGAGTTTGTCTGGTTTATGTCAGTGTTTGCCTGAAGTTAAATAGGTAGCCAATTGAATTTTCCTTTATTGAATGAGAAGAGAGTGATAGGGTCAGCTCTTCTATAAATGCCTATTAAATTGCATGATGCAAAAGTGGCTAAAGATGATTCACAGCAATAATTTGACCCAGTTATATGTTTATTGCATTTAAAAGACAACTGGAGGCTTGATTTCATTGCCAGCTGTGTGGTAGTTAACGATCAGTAAGAAAGCATCAAACTGAGAACAACTTCTGTTTCTAAATACAGCCCGCTGCGCTGAATTTCAGACATTCCCAGAATGAATTGTGTGTGTGTGTAATGGATCTAAAAATAAGGAGAAATATGCTTTTATTGGAGACCAACAGTATATATTCACTGCAAAACTGTCCTTAACTAACAAAGAAAAATCATGCAAAAATGATGGACTTGCTTCTAAATGCGCATAATTGCTCTGACCTACAGCTGTATGACTCCTGATTAACGCTGGCCATAAATGAATGTCCTAACACAATTTTGAAACCTATGTAATTAGCAGGAGAAGACAAAATTGTTACTTCCTTTTCAGACTGACATTTTTACTGCAACCATTAGTTTTAAAAACATTAGGCAAGCTCTCTGCCTGAGTGGTCTGTCCAGTATCATTGTTTAAAAATTCATTTGTGGAAACAATTGCACATATGATAAACATCAGTTTGAAAATTCAATTTACTGCTTAAAGAATTTGGGGACATAGTTTTTCATAAAACAAAATAAGTCAATTAGAGCCTTCTTTTCACAGCCTGCAGAGTTGTTTTTTTTTCAAGCAAAATAGCAGTGATTGGGTTTGGTCTGTAAAAGTGTAGGCATTAAAGCTCCAACAACAATGTACTACAATAGTGTTGAATCGAAGGTGCCTAAGAGAAAATGAATGTTGCAGGGTTTTGTGTTTGTTTTTTTTTTTCCCTTTGATTTTAGGTTTTATCATGTATGTGCCTTGTTAGTTCCATTTAAAGAAATGAAAAATGGAAATATCTCTTGCTCTAAAACATATTTTATTTGAAAAAACATAAATTCTTTCATGAATTAATTAAAATGTAGCAGCAGCCTGATGTCTCTCTTCACCCACTGCTGCAGTGGAGATGGTTCTGTGGTGATGTGTGGCAGCTCTAAAAAAGCATTGCAAACTGGGTGATGCTCTGGACATCACACAGAGAAACCTCTGGCTTTGCTCATTTGTCTTTCTAGTTGAGAAAGAATCCATTATGTGGGCCTGAGATTTTGACCGGTGGATGCTCCCATTGGGCCATTTGGGCAGGTTTTTGAAGAGGAGATGGAGCAGAAGACAGAATTTCAGCACTGTTTGTAGCCATATTTTAGCTTAAATCCGAACAAAATTTGGTTTAGTTTCTCAGGGAGTTGCCCAATCAGATTGTTCCAAGATTAAGTTTTCTTAGCAGCCCAGTATCTAAGAGATTTTCCAACATCTGCCAGACCCCAAACCTAACTGACCTGGACTTAAAAATTGATACCAAGGAATTGCTGGAAATACACATACTCTGTTCTGTGTCCCTGCAACATGCAATTGATCTAAAAGCTGGGAATATTTGAGGCTGGGCACATGGAAGGAGTTAAATGCTTTTGAAAACCCAGTCGTGTCTCTGCAAGGCTGAGTCCTCAGAAGTTGATTAATGCAGCCACGTCTGATGCTTATCCTGCTAGAGGTGCTTTGCAGTGGACACTGCCTGCACTGCTCCTGGCTGCTCAGGCAACTGCATAATTGCAAAAAGATGAGTGAGAAGAACAGCAAGCTTGGCATGTAAGCTTTGCAAGGGAGCTAAGAGACTAAAAAAAAAAAAAAAAAGATTTGTAGTTTAGGGTTCAGTTGTAATTATTTAGAATTTTTGAACACGCTTTCCCTTTTTATCCAGAAGACCTAATCCTTGATCCTAATCGTCCCTGCAAGAAATGGAACTCGTTGGTACCTATGAGGAATACTTGAAGGGATGTTGTTACTTGCCATATATCGTTCTAAGTCAAGGCAAGCTCTCCATGATTCTGCAGGTCGTGTGGACCTGCTACATGTAGATGTTTCCTTCTTAGTTTGGGAGTGTTGCAATATAAGGCGTAGGGAGGGGAGGGCAAGACCTGCAGGGTTGTTCATCGGTCCTGTTTTCCTCTTGCTGATGACCCGACTCCCTTGTGTTGGATTTTGGAAGGAAACATTGTCTTTGCTTTACACTGTGATGTTGGTGCTCCAGACTACATTTCTATTCCCTGGTATGAGGTCTCACTTTACATTCCTCTACCTGCTGGATATTACTTTTAGAAAAGCTAATAAATAGACTCCACATCATTCCTGTTTAGATTAGTTTGGTGCTAATGTATGTCTTTCCTCCTGTCTTCCCCTGCTGTCTTTAAAATGTCCAGTAGAGGACTTTCCCTGACATGAACTAATTTTTGTTTTGCATTTTTCCCATCTCCAATTCTAATCTTGGACCAGTTGAAAACTTTCTGTTCCTTCTTTGTTTGTCCTAAAACTGCAGGGCAATACCCTAAGATGGTGCTAAAGATGATTTTAATTGCGGCTTATAGTTACTGAGTGTGTGTGTGGTGCTAGGAGATACTTTTTACTCTTAAAAAAGCTTAATTTGTACATGTGTTTGCTTAAATGCGCTTGTGAAAAAAGAAAAGCCTTGTTTTTAAAGAGTTTCTGAGCACTTCAAAACTATTTTTTGGATATAAATACAATTTTTCTATTTTCCTTTGAAATGTGCAGCGAAAACTGATGAATGGCGATCCTCGCATTTTCTGTGTGGATACTGTTGTGTACAAGAGACCTCATGTGTAACAGTGTTGAAAATCTAATCAGGAATGCTTTATGGAGCTGCAAAATCATTGCTGGATAAAACATTTTAGCAGGGAAGCAAGCTGTAATTTCCACAGAAGGTCATGACTGCAAACTCTGTGTTGACTGAGTGTGAGCTGGATGAATCCTGATGGTCCAGGAGGAAGCCCAGTAGGAAGCCCAGTTATTCCCTAACCTTATGGCTTCTCTTTTCCTTCTCAGTTTTCCTTTTGTGAAACATAGGTGTTTTGTGGCTAAAGGTTGGAAAACAAAGCAGAAATTGCAATTACAGTCAACAAGCTCAGCATTCTCCACACTCAGGTCCCATGTGTGATGATATTGTGTGTGGCACTGCCATTTTCCACTATGGACTTTGTGAGCAGGAGCTTTCCCTGACCTGCTCTATAAAGCCCGTGTTGCATACAAAACCCGAAGTCCCCTTTAGATTTATTAATAAAGAAAGCAACAAAAACTGGAGTGTGGAGCCACACCTGGGGCTCTTCCCCAAGGACTGCACTGCTGAGAGCTGTGCAGTCACACCAAATACAAACAGGGGAGCTAAGATGTGCTTTGCAGAGCTGCTTAACCCTTTCCTGCAAGGAACTGCATCTCACTGTCTCTTGGGAGAAGGGGGGGGTGGCAAGGAGGATGGGGATGCAGTTTGGTGTTTATTTTTATCTCAGTCCCCGCAGCATGCTTACACTGCATGACTTTTTGTATAATCTAATGGGTAGATTCCTGTTGTTGTAAGTAGGAAATTCAGAGTGGAGGGTCTTGTGACTCTGAAGCCATTATGTGCATGTCACATGCCTCAGGGAAAGCTGAGAACATAACAAAAGGCCTAACTGGCTGTGCCCCACTGGTGCCTGTCTGTCTTGGCATTTATTTTCCTTAAGCACCTAAACATGTCATTTTGCTCTTCCCCAAAGTGAATGCCACCCCAGTGTGGTCTCTTGGTGATCCTGAACTCCAGCTCTTGCTGTTGTGTTTTCCATTTTCTTGTGGTTCTGGTCTGTGTGTTTTTAAAGGTGGCATCTTTGAGATCCTTGGCCTGTGCTGGCATTGCCATAGAAAAAGGAAACAGTAAGGCCTTTATTCAGAGCCACTGCAAACTAATGCAGCTCTGATAGTGGATATAAAGCATGCTTCCTCTCCCAGTATGGCACCTGCCAGTCTAGTGTCACTCTATAGGAAGTGTGTACATGCAAATCTGCTTCCAGTTTTGTTTTACCTTGCAATTTAAGAGCCTTCTGCTGTGCAGACATCAGAAATGGGGGAGAAGGTTCATCAGTAAGAACACCAAATGCCCTGGTGCTCTGCTGCTAAGAGACAGAAAGGATGGTGACAGCCGTGGACCTTTTGTAGGGAGGCTGTGGCTCCAACCCCCTGTTGTTTCCCTGTATTTGCTGCCCATCGAGCAGCATCCCTGTTCCCATGCCCAGCTGTCTCAGACCTCATTGACAATGGTTCACTGGTGGTAACAATGCTGGTGGAGATGAAGCTGTCACCTCCTTGGCTATACCTGCTTGTGGGGTGGGCACCACCAGCAGGTTCATGCAAAGACAGCTGCCCTGACCACAGGGCGCTGGGGCGAGCAGCTTCTGAGCCTTTGCCAGCATCATGGGGGGGTTGAAGTGTGACCAGAAGGCAATGGGCCCGCAGGCCCTGGTCTGTGCTGTAGATATTCCTCTTGGGACCTGATTTGTGCAAAAGAGGAGCAGCTGTGTTGTGCACCAACTTTAAAATGATGGCTTTGCAAAGTGCAGCCTGTTCTGGGAGTTTAACCTTAGAAAAACTGAGGCCAGGCACAGCTCTCAAAGGAAGAGAAACAGCTTTTGATGTTGCTTCCTCTGAGGGACAAAGAGGAGCATTTCTTACACACTTTATTCCCTCCTGCTGCTTGATGAATTCAGGCATAGAGTCACATCCATGTGGAGGCTGTCACCAGGAAGGGCTCGGCCAGTGGCAAGCCAACACCTGAAAACAATGCTGTAAAGTAACAAACCTTCTCAATTCCTGACAGCAGATCTCCATGTGACCAGACATTCTCCAGCAGACTCTGCTGATGGCAGACAGGCACCCAGATAGGTGGCACAGCTGAGAAGATAGCTCAGAGTTCATTGACAAGACATCAGTGTTCAAAGCCTGCATCCTCTCTCCTGAGCAAATGTGATCCCCAGGAGTTCACAGCACTGAACCTGTGGGACTAGAGGAAAAGAAAAATTCTCTCTCATACGTGTTTGCTGTCTGTCTAAAGGGAGTCCACCATGCTGTGTTCTGCCAACCATCCTTAAAAAGACCTGGGCAAGGTGACCTTGCCAGGCTGCACACAGCACACCTGAAGGATGCTGACAGCTGCATTTGCAGTGATCATCCCTTGAAGAAAGCATCCGTGCTTGCTCCTTATGCTTGCAGCTTTTCACATTTGATTTTGGACTATGGTTAAAGTACGGGAAGCCAATTTTGGCACCATTTCCTAGCTCTGCCACAGCTTCCTTGGACAAAGTAGGTAATATTTTCCTGCCACTGTTCCCAAATGGAAATATTAATCAATCTTTAATTAACCTTGACTGTGTTGTTTGTTTAGCTTGCAAGCTATTGGGAGAACAGTCTTTTCTCAGTTAGAAATGGACTGCTGTCTATTTCTGCTCTGGCCCTGGATATTGCTACAGGAAAATACCATCAAAAAAAGAGGACATTTCCTCATCTGGTATCTTTGCCATCGGGGCAGTGTCACCTACAGTGGAAATATTATCAATGGCTTGTTGATCCACAGTTTTGACTAAATTATGAACCCCAGCATGCAAAACAGATAAGCGTGTTCAGATAAACAGTTTGGCCACATCTGTGTTGCTTATGTTCAAAATAGGATTAAGAGGAGCAAAAAACAAGGTATATCCAAGAAAAAGCCAGCTTTCTTCCCCAACGCTTTAGGAATTTTTTACATTGCATATAGTCTTTTCATTAGTTTTTCTAACTTTAGGCAAGTATTAATAAAATCCTTTTTATTTCTCAAGGCCTTTGCTTAAGGGAATCTGCATGACAAATTGAGAATATGTATGGAGTTTTCGAATTAGCAGGTTTTTTTCCTGTGAATGTAAGTAATGAAGTGATTGTTTCATGCTTTTCTTTAGGAAAACGTGGTCTGTTCCTTCTGGCTGTTATTTTCCCCTCTATATTTGGTTGTGATGCAGTCAGAGATGACCAGAATTGTAAGCAGTGAGATAAGTTTTGTGAGACAAAATTACAGTTCTAATCCAAAGGGACATGTGGCTTCGGATGGAAATCATGGATGATTTTAAACCACTACCTATTTAGGTAGTGTTTTATGGTGGTTGGTGTTTTTTAGTTTTGTTTTTGTTTGGTTTTTTTGGGGGAGTGTCTTTTTCAGGGTTGTTTTTTTGTTTGTTTTTTTGGGGGGAGTCTTTTTCAGTATTGTTTGTTTGCTTTGGTTTTTTGGGGGGTTTTGGTTGTTTTGTTGCTGTTGTTTTGATTGGGGATTTTTTGGGTTTTTTTTTTTTGTTTTGTTTTTTTTTGTTTTTTAACTTGCTCTTAGTTTTCTTACCACCACCCCTGCCCTTCACACCAAAACATAAAGAGACTCTAAAGAGATTTTAGAGATTTTAATGTGCCCTTGCTGCTCATACTGTGGATGTTTTCTTCTGGTTCCTATTGTGCTTCAGGAAGAAACAAGACATGTTTAGCAAATGGAGGTTTATTGTGGGACAGTCAGAGCTCTGATGTACCAGACTTGTCATCTTAGTTTTTCATTGAACATATTTTTCCTGTCCTTGTGTTCACACACAGCTGTGCATGTGTCAAACACAGTTTTGTTTTGCTTAATTCACTAGAAATTGTGCCACAAGCACCTGGTCTGGTTTTCCTCTGCCTTTGTGGCATGACTTGGGAAAAACTGCAAAAATCCCTGTTTTTCCCCTTTTTGTCATCCTGAAAACTTGAGTGATAGTATTCCTAGAGAGTTTGTGAGCTAAGAATTGCTGAAAGCTAATGGACAGTGAATTAAACTTCAGGCCAGCTGTCCCAGGCCACTGCTCCTTGCTCTGTCAGAGTTTCAAGGTATTGGCATTTGTGTTGGCTTCCTTATCTGTAAAATGGAAATACTACTTTGAAGGGAGGAGCTGCGTAACACCTACTCTTTGCATTGAACAGGGAGTCCAGAAGCCATCAGTCAAAGGTGTATTTTTCAAACTGGCAGGTCCACTAAAAGATACAGAGGTCAAAGCTGGCTGTTTCCTGCTTGCATTTCTTGCCTGTTGGCCACAACAAGACGAATGCTGTTGCCTTTCCCAGAAGGTTCACTGTAGCTTGAAAACACATGCAGCACCAGAGCTGTTCCATCCATCTTTTTTCCTTTCTCTGTTTGAGTGTGGCACCAGAAGAGCCAGCACCAGTTGCCAAGAGCCCCCAGCAACTCCCCCTTTAGCTTACAGAGAGGGGCAGTCTCTCAGACAAAGAAACATGTGCACTTCTGTCTTGTCCCTGTGTCTGGGGTCACACACACACACAATCTGCTATTATCACAAACATTGGTGTTGAACCAAGATATGGGCCACAATTTTTGTGAAACTGCTATTTGAGTACCTGCTTCTTTAAATCAGAGAACCCTTTTTGAAAAATGGGTTGGTCTTCTGCTAATTTAGGCTAATGTCTGTGGTGCTAAAGATGAGGTTTTCTACCCCAGTCAGCCGAGGTAGAGCCATAGGGACTTGCTTCTTATTTCTTCTATTTTGTGCATTAGCTCAAAGAGAACATAGTAATGCACTGAAAGTTGTTTAAATTTTTATAGAAATATGCATTTGTGAAAGATTCCACGTGAGCTCCTGGCAATGGGGTAGGCTACACAGAGCTCCTCATGGAAGGTGCTGCTCTTGCCCTCAGGTTGTGAGGGAGATGCACAACATCCCAGGCTTTCACAGCCTGCTGAGGCCAAACAGTTGACTAAACCTTTGTTGGGTTGTGCCTGAGTATGATCTGAATTTGAGATGTGTTGTCACTCCCTGGAACACGTGGGTTGTTATCATGGTGGTGTCCTCTGTATGGGAGGTGAACGTGGAAAAAGTAGACCAGGTTATCAATGAACTGTGGCTGATGGTTAAGATGGGTGTCAGCAGATGCTCTCTGGGTTTTGTTTCCATACTGATCTTAATGGTGATGCTCCTTAAGCTGTTTCACTTCAAATTTTAGCCCCTTTTCACCAGCCTTTCTTGCTGTATTTCTATATGGTCCAACTCTTCTCAAAAGCCCTTCACTCTCACCCCCAAAGTTATTTAGTAATTCAGTGGGAAGCTGCATCTCCTCTCCCAGGACATGCTGTAAGCTGTGCGTGTGCTGTTTGTGGGTTCAGGCCATGGCACAATCCCATCAGATCTGTTAGATGAGTCCTCCTGAATGCAGAAGAGAACAGGATGCAGTGAAAGGAAAGGGCCAAGCCTTCTGTGTCACCATATAAGCATGACCCCATTGATGTTCCCCTCTGGGAGCTTCTGGCAACGTGATAATTTGATTTTTGAGGTTTTGCGTCATCTAAATTATCTAAAAGAGATTTCAAGAGAGAAAGGGCATTTTTATGTGAAGCAGGCATAGCCTTGGTATCTGGCTCTGTCCCCTAGATCTCTTAAGGGTCCCTTTAACACTGTTTCCTATTTTCAGATTACTAAAAGCTGGACTGAAAACTGAACCTCACCCTTAATTCTTTTGCCATTTTGAATCTAGCAAGATAAGTAAGTGTTGTTCTACATAAAAACTAAGCCTTAGCACAGTAGACAGATTTATTGAATTATCTCATACCAAAAAGACTGTGTTTCATTGTCACTTCTTTTTTTTATTTAGCAAGACTTTTTTACTTTTTTTTTTTATATCTATTGATACCATGGGGAAATAGCTGCATTGGCTATGAAGTGGAGAGGGCACCACACATTGACCGTTCCAATCATGTGCACAATAAATAACGTACAAAAGCCTCAAGGATCCTAATTTTTGAATATATAATACATTAGAAGTTAAGCTGTAGCAAAAGCACACAAAAGACTTCCCTCAACCTTCATAAATCCTTATGCTTTCAATTAGAAATAAAGTAGTCTCTTTTTTTGTGAAATGATAGGTCTTAGCAGTGCCTAATATTCAGTTCATTGCAAATAGTATGAAATTTCTACATATTCACTGCATATATTTTATTGCTGTAATTTGTGGTTCTCCCAAGCAGAATAATATTTTTACTTCACTGAATATACCTTTGCAAGTTAAAGGTCTCAGATGTATTCCTTTATAGTGACAGTTCATTCCAGCTATGTTCCTGCTTTATATCAGTACTTTATTCATTAAAAATAAGCATAAAATACAATGTCATCCTTCTTAGTTTTATATTCAAGCAGTGAGGAGCCAAATCCTGAAACCCATAAAGGGTTCTCTATTCACACTTGGGCTCGGAGCACACATTAGCTGCAAGGTACTCCTTTAATGGGTTTACCTGCGTGCTTGGCTAAGTAAATACCCGCAGAGCTAGCCCGTCCCGGTGCCCGTGTGCGGCAGCCCCAGCTGGTGGCAGGCTGGCTTGTCGCAGCCGTCCCCAGAGCACTGCAGGGACTGCCGGCGTCGTTTCTGCTGCTCGGTCAGCTCCCCAAAACGTCAGGATAGGCAGGGATTAATGGGTGCTTGGTTCGGCAGGGAGATGAGGGGAGCCGATGAGGAGGAGGAGGCTTGTGCACAGTACACAAGGGTGTTAAGGAGGGACACCCTGAAATTCGGTGTTACCTTCTGCTCCCTACCTCTCAAGGAGGTGCCCCTGCCCGTCTGTTTTACGCTGCAAAGGCGTGCACACAATCCCTCCCATCCCCCAGCACATCTGGAGCATGAGCTGGGGAAAAGGCATGGGAGCCTTTCACAATTCATTAGCACATGATCTCCTCTGAAACATCTGTCTCTCAGCAGAGGTTTGGCTGACTCTGAGTACTGAGGGCTGAAGCAAAAGAGAAGATGAAGTGAAGGCTCTCAAGCAGTTTTCTGCAATACTTGCTTTAGCAGTCTGTTGATGTGATGTGTCAGAATAATTTCTTTTAGAGTGTTTTAGGAACGTGCCTCAAAGTGTGAGCTGTGCCAGTATCTTTGCATTGCACATGAGCGTATGTGCGTGTGACACACGCTTGGGTTAATTATTTAAATCCTAAAATGTTGGAAGCCACTCCTCTGCATATGTGCACATATGTCCTCGCACACATATGTACAGCACACTTGTGTTAATTACTTTAGCCTAAAAATGCTAGAAGGCACGCCTTGGTTCCTTTTTTCATCTTCTCTTTTTAAATAGCAGATGTTGTTAAAATTTACACCAGATTGTAAAATCTGTTCCAAAGGACCAGTCTGAAGTCTTAACATCTCCTCTCCCTGCTCTTCACTTGCTCTCCAAAGTCGCTGCAGTAAAATCCCACCTTTCCAGTTACTTTGTAGGTGTTTTGCCAATTCGTAGAGGGGAAAACAAATGTGTCACTTTGTTTGTCTTTGTGGAAATCCTTTTTCTGATTTTGATGGGCATTTTACTACAGCATCCAGTTGGAGACACTTAAAAATAAGTACTATTGACAGAGGCAATTGATACAAAATCCTCCCTGACCGTTCTCTCAATAGCTAAGAAGAAGCAGTGTTTTACCTACCAAAGCGTTATTAAAGCAAACTCAGCCATAGCAGCTGCTGTCAGCAATATGCCTTGCAATCAAATGAGAAATATGGTAGATACTCCAAGACATGAGAGAACTGCCAAGGCTTATTGCAGAGCAAAGAGCTTTTCAATAAATGTTTTCTCTGAAGAGCATCAGATTTCACTCACTTCTCACAGCTCAGACATGCCTTGGCAATCATGATTAGCCTCATTTGGGCCTGTGGAATCTATTATTTTATAGCTAGTCTCATAGCTGGCAGGATGACAAACAGTTTATTCCTCTTTGGAGAGAGATGGACTGAAAGACACGGAGCTTTAATTCAGTGCTCCCCCACCTAAGATATTTTTCCTTTCTCACCTATTGCTTAAGGCAAGACATCTAATGTTTGCCTCAATGACTGTCAGGTTTTTGACATCCCAGATGTAGCTCTTTCCTGGATGAGGACAAATCTTTAAGAGACTTCAGGACTTCTTTCATTTTAAAGTCAGGTAAGGAGGCAAGAAATATATTTTAAAAACCCATGCAAATAATAATTATTTCTAGTTAGCCACATTTGTCATGTGATATTCCTGTGCATTTGAAATCCCAAAAGGAGGAACAAGTGGGGTGGTTATCCAGGTCAATTTACCTGACCCGGTTACAATGGCTGAATGAGCAAAGGGAGTAAGACCTAAACTCAAACTTGATTACAAGAGCTCTCTGGGGTTAGATTTTACCAGACAAGGTTATTTGTTTCCCAAATAGCTGTTTTGTGTGGCTCTTTAACCATTCTGTCAGTTTGTGTCTCCATACCCTGTCTCTGAGTGCTCCTGGGCTGAGCTGGCAGCACTGGAATTAGATGTACGTTCCTGCTCTCAAAAACCACGCTTAGCATCCCTGTAGCATCAAACCCTGCTGCTAGCACCTCTTGGTCCACCTCTATATGCACAGAAGCCTTTTTTGATGGAGGGGAGAAGCATTTTGATACTCAGTTTGCCCCCAAACCCTTTTCAGAAGGGTACTATTAAATAAATGTTCTGGGGAAAAGCTCAGCTATCTTTTTTATCTTTTTTTTTTACTTGTTTAGGTTTGGAGCTGTAAATAATGCACAGATGCACATGTCTCTCTCCCATTTTATAAAGAAGCTTGGGGCCTGGATGAGGTCTAATTCATGTCTCTGTTGGGGAGAGACTGGATCTCAGCATCTCGTTTGTCCTTCCCTGCAAGTCTGCTTTGCAAAAGGCTGACCAGTGCTCAGCATCAGGCTCTGCACTGGCAGCAGGAGCCAGGCACAGAACAAGTGCTGCAGAGGGTCAGCCCTGCAGTGCTTACCTCCCTTTCTGGAGCTGTGCTTTCATTTCTTTTATTTTTTTTTTTTTTTTTTTTTTTTTTTTTTTTTTTTTTTTTTTTTTTTTTTTNTGTTATGGGAGAATTATGTTCAGGTGGCTGATTCTGCTGTAATTTAATGGTGGCTCACTCATCTGCTGTTGTGCTGGAAACAATACGAGGCCAACTGCCAGGGAAAGTTTGGCTGAATGACCTGTAGCCTTAATTGAATTTTGCACAGTACTTGTACAGTCCTTTTTCTTCCCCACCCCTTCTCGTGCTCGCTCATCTTGCTGCTTCTTTTTTAATTGGTGAATTTCAAAGGAAAATTCTGGTGCACAAGAAGTTGAGAGCAATTTTTCTTTTTGCAAGGGTAGTGAGTGGTGGCCAGTGCTCTGACAAACACTTTGAATAGCACAAACAACTTTTTTGTTTCCCAAATTCAGGGATGAATTAGTTTTTCAGGTCGCTTTATCTTTGAAATGGTGCTCTAAACATAAAATCTCCTCTACCAAAGAGATTTATACACATTAAAAAAATCAGATATTCCTTCTGAAGATGAACTTTGAATAAACAATTCTTGCTTCTATAGTGCAGTATATTTCAGGACTCATTATATCTTAAGTGAATTATCTTTACTTGGGAAAAAATATTTATCTCTTGGAATAATATATTTAGAAGTGCAGCACAATCACATTCAGTATCTGCTGAAGCTGATTAAATGTCTGCTTCTTCAGAGGAGCCAGTCACTGTGACTGCCACCTGGAATAATAATGAGAAGAGAGAGGCAAAGAAAGACTAGAAATTATTCACAGAATTTCAAGAAATCCAAATGTTTGCAAAATCAATGAGAACCAGCTCACTGTTTGCTCCTCTTGAAGAGCCAGGCACACAGCATAGATCTGTTTAATCCCAAAACTCAGGATCCCCAAGTTTCATTTGCTTTCTGCAGGAGAGATTTTTGGTTCTCCTTTTACAAAGTATTTAAAGGCATAATTTTTTTGGTCTACTTTTGTATCTAAAATTAGGAAATGAGGTAATAATATTTAAGCTTATAGAAAAATTGCCTCAAGGGGACAGTGCCATGGAAAAGCATTTGTTGTTACTTAGGTTTTGTGGGAGAGTCCATGTGAGAGCTTGAGCCTCTGATGCCTGCCATCCATTATATGAATGTCTTAACAAAATGATGGCTTTCTCCCAAAATAGCCTGAAGTCTGATCTATAATACACAAGGCAATTCTGTAGGAAGCCATAACTTTTTTCATCTCACAGAAACCTCTAGTGGACAAGACTTAATGTATATTAGTGGTTTCCTGGGTCCTGATGACTTAAAGTTACGCTGACAGGTGTTTTAACATTAATAATCCTTCTTTTTATTTTAGTGAACATCTATTAAACTTAGTTATTATGTATTAAAAAGCAGTCTGAAAGCACTGACATTTTAAGGAAGCCCAAATTAATGGTTTGAAAGGTTTTACAAATTTATCAGATGAATGGAAATCTAAGGAGGAAAAAAAATCCACTTATGAGAAACAACTTTGATTTCTGCAGATCTATAGATACCATATTTAAGGATCTAATTTAGGTTGTGGCTCATGAAAGCGTAGATTATTGACATTTCCAATCTGTGTACTTCACAGCAGAATTAATTAGGAGGTGATAATTTCAGGAATGTGTTACATGAAGCCATTGTAGCACACAGTACTCGCAGAGCACCTTTGTTTACTGGTGCTTGGATATTAGATGAAAAATGTAATCTGGAAGTTAAGCAAGTGAGGTTATTCCTCCCTTTTGTTAACTAATGGATTAACTCTTCACTTTCTGTAAAATGCAGGCATGTGGTAGTGGCTCTCTGGTCCCAGAGAGAAGCAGATAATTTCCCAGAATGATGCCTGAAAAACTGTTTGTTTCTCTCTGTGACCAGAGAGCTGCTACCACAGCAGGCATGTCTCCAGTGCAGTAAATCCATTCTTATAGGAGGGAGTCTAATGTGCACACAGTTATGTACAGCCAAGAAGAAGGAAGTGCTCTGTTTACTGAGACCTCAAAATAATGTTACACACTTAAGTTTCTCCCACCACTGTAATAGTTTAAACCTAAGCAAACTTTAAAGCTTAGCTTGTAGAATAATTTTTGTCTGATGGAGAACTCCATCGCAGAGGCTCGAGGTTGAATGTTCTTTCATAAGAGAAATTGTCAGCCACAGGAAATATAATTCATGGTGATATACTTGATAAAAATAATTTCTTCATTTCTCTGGCTGGAGAATGAAAGTCTGAGTGCTTTACATTCAAGTGTCAGGTTGCTCTTGGACTGAAAATTCCAGTCATGTTAATGGGGTCTGTTCTCCATTTAAATGTGCTCTAGAAAACCCATCATGTTGAGGAAAAAAAGAAAAATCAAAGTAAAGGAAGATTTGGCGGCAAAAAATGGAAAAATAGCATTACTCGTATGTATTTGTAAAATAGTCTTAGAAAACCTAATTCTTCCATTCTTTGTGCTTGCTCCTGAGCCAAGACTCAAGAGGTTTTCCCCTGTTGCAAGTCAAACTTTTCACGTTAAAAGCTCAGAACATGAGTGTTTCACTGGGACTGACAGGACTGGCGTTTAGGGGTGACTTGAGGGGCAGCTTGATCTGGAGGCTGGGGACAAAGGCTCAATGTCACTGGTCACTGTGTCTTCTGTAGAGAGCACAGTTGCAGTGGAGGGAGTGAACCCAAAGACCATTGTATTGCTGTTTGGTTTCCTTTGCCTAGAGGCAAAATATCATCTGACTTTCTGCTGGCTACACGTTGCTGCAGTGGATGTGGCTGTGTTCCCATTATCAAGGCATTTGGGGTCTGGTGACTGCCCACCTGCACTGCAATAGGACCCCAGGCTGTCCTAGAGGGGGTGGGTGGATGAGAGAAATGGTGCCGTGTACATTGTTTTGTGCCTGTGCTGCACAGAGTGAGCGCTGAACTTGGCTGTGTGATCTCTTTTGTCACTTTAATTACATGTGGGGAGAAGAAGAAGAAGCAGAGATGGGTACTTCTGCAGCATGTTGAACTTCAGGTTGCCAGAACATGTCATATAAATGCCAAGCTAGCTCTCGTAGCTTTCTTCTGGTAAACCATATATGGGGGTTGAGTGGGTTTGGAATGCATTTTTTTTTCCAAGTATTTTCATGTTTTAGTGAGGCTTTGACCAACCTGGCGTAGCCAAATGTGTCCCTGCCATTGCAGGGTGGTTGGAACTGAATAATCTTTAAGGTCCCTTCCAACCAAAACCATTTTGTGATTCTGTGATTTTCATTCCCTGGGTTTAGGTATATTTATTTCAGGTCTGCTGCTGCCCTGAATTTTGAACATGTCTCTTGATTTTTTTTTTTCCCACTGTGACTCCAGGACTCAACCATGCCTTCGAAAAGGAAGAGCACTTTCACCTGTGAGCTCTATATGGGCGTGCTTTAGGGTGCCTTGGTAGATTTGCAGCTTCTCAGACATATCCCTGTTCAACCTTAGGGCCCAGAGACGGGGCTGTGTGTTAGGGAGAAACACATAAATTGCTTTTCAGCTTCACCTGCCTAAGGTCAGCCTCAAAAACCTGGGTTTTTTGGTCCTTCTGTTTTGTCATTAACTATGTGTTTAGTGCTGAGTGTATTAATTATTAGTCTGAGAATATTAGATCCATCGGATCTGTGAAGGACAGGGGCAGGGAGTGGATGTCACTTACGCCACTACTAAACATCTGCCCTGAAAAAAAAAACCAAAAACAAACACAAACAACTAGCAAAGTACAGGGCACAAATTTTTGCACTACATTTGCAATTGCCTTTTAACATTCCCCTACTCACAGATTTTTTTTTTTCCAGGAGTTTTATGCTGCTGTTGTGTGGGTTTGAAGCAATGCCAGGGAGACAGCTCTCTATATGTCTCTGCCACTGTGTGCTTGTGCCTTAAATAGTTGAGTACATTCATTGTGGGGGTAAGAAAATGAGCAGTTAACATTGTTCCAGTGTTAATTGTGCCAGGGTGTGTTTTCAGTGCCTCAACACGGCAATACTAAGAACATTTAATTAATGCTGTTGTGTGACTTCTCTGAACAGGTGGCAGGAGTCTGCCTGGGGACAGGCTGTAGTGGCTCATGATTGCATGTTGTCCTCAGTTTTCCTTCCATCTGAAAAATCATGAGAAAATCAGTGTATGTGGAAAGTCCTGTTAGTAACTCCCCTTAGACATAGCAAGTGGTCTTTGATTTCTTTTTGGCCCCTGGCGCTGTTGAAGTCAATGGCATTGGCAACCACTGTAGGGGAAGAAGGTGAAATACCCTTGTTCTCCACCCATTGAATGACAGCAGGAATGGAAGACCTCACTATAAGAAAAAAAGCTGTGTATGCCTGGGGTTTTTTTTCCGTAGCTCTGTATAGGAAAGTAAGGTGCACCCTGTGCTGTCATCAGTACATCAATTCTGTAGACTGGTACAGGCGTTACAGAGATGTAAAATTGTCTGTAACTGGGCAAAATTTAAAAAAAATTACCAGTACTTTATGAAGACAGTTTTGCAGTGGTATGTTGTGTAATTGAAGAGGTAATCAGATTCTAATTAGACCCTTTCTTTTAATATTGTTCAATGATCTAAATCCTCCAAGCCTCTCATGGAACCTGTCTGAAGAATATGGTGCCCTAATATAAACTGAATAGTTATTGAAATTCAAAAGCATTAAGTCTTAAATTAGCAGAGGGAAAAATACATGTTTGTGACACGTACAATGGAAACACTATTCAGAAGGTCACCAAAACACATCCGTGTTTAGAATTATAAGAGAGCTGGATATGGCACTGAGTGTTAATAACACATATGAGCTATTCAGGATAAGGGTAATCAACGCTTCAGGTCACTCAGATCAGCTGGTCACAAATACATTATCTCCTCTAGAAGCTTCTCTCTCCTTGCTTTACAATAGCACGCTGTTGTTTGAATGCATTGCAAAAGCTTTCGTGTGTTTGGAAATGTAAATTGCTGCGTTCTATGCTACCAGAGGTACTCAATACCATCAACCGGGGGAATCAGTGTGAAGCCATACATTTGGGGATCTGTCACGTTGCCTTTTTGCTTTTGCCAGGGACATTTAATGCTTTTCTGAATACCTTACTTAGCTGTGACCAGCCACAGCCCAGGATGGGGAGAGCAAGTGGTGTGTGGGTTTCTCCGACTGCTGTTTCTGGAGCCTTTTAGTCTTGCTGGCTCCTTCCCTTGCAAAACCAGATTGCACTCAAATGCATTGTCTCTGGTCCCTAGAGTCCTGACAGCCACATGTTGAAAACATTTGCCTTTAACCTTAACCTGTTATGAAGTAGAAAAGAGCCTGAATCAAAGCCCAGGTAAAAAAGGCTGTTGGAGTTTGGAAACGCGCGATATTGGAGCTGCATTGGCTCCAGCTGTATGCCTCTCTGGACAGGGACGTGTAGATCCACATGTCTAGCCAGAGCATTTGCAGCCCAACCCTGAAACTGTCCTTCATCCAAACCTGAAATTTCCCATCCAAATGAACGAGACTTTTGAATGTAAAGAGTTCTGCAATGCCAGCACCAGAGGACACTTGGCAATGTCTCGGTCTGGAAGGGGCTGGAGTGAACTCTGGGTAAGAAAACCAAAGCACACGTGCACACCTTCGCATTCCTGTCTCGCTTCTCCAAACAGAGATCTCTCAGCTGTCAAAGCCGTCCTGGTTTGCTGGCAATTTCTCAGCTCTCCCTTTGTTATTTCATGGGCCCTGTCTTCTCTTACACCTTCGGGGAAGAGGCCCCATGGAACCAGCAAACCACAGGGCTGAGGGTGCGGGGGCTGTTGGGTCTCCACCATGCTGGAAGAAGTCAGGGCCTGTGCCACAACTGCAGGAGACTTTTGAATGAGGACCCCCAAACTTTCTTGCAGGAGGTTGTTAGGTATAGAAACTAGTACTGTGTATTTAGGAATTAATAAGTGCACTTCATTTATTTATTTATTCCACCTGAAAGGGGCTTTGTCCAAAGGGGGACAGTCTCTTTAGCAGCATTATAATGCACGCTGAATAATTCACATTAAAATATCCAGCAAATTTTGAGGTTGGGCTTTTAAAATTGTGCTAATATATTTTTGTCGCATTAACACTGTGAATCTTTGGGATCTTATTTAGAAGTGCTACAATGTTTCCAGTGCTTTTTTCCAACTCTTACTAAAGTGCAAAGCTACTCCAAGACAAAGGACAGGACTCTACGAACATCCATGGACATGCTTCATTTGACTCGCCAAAGTTTTTTTTTCACATCATAAGTTAATGTTCTCCTATTTTAGGTAGGGATCTCTGTTTTACAGGATTTTGGCAAAACATATGAAGATGTACATTATATAAAGTTTCTCCCTGGAATTTTTATTCTACACATAAAGCTGTATCAGTCATATTTCACTTAATGGATATTTTGTTTTGCTCTATGAAACTAGTCCAAGGTTGCTGCTGATAAGGTAGAGTCCAGGGGGCTCATTGCATCCCAAGTGTTGGGCTTTTTTTTCTTCTGCCAGATTTTTCTCAAGTTAAAATTTATCTGTATTTTGTTCAGCTTGTCTGCATATTATCCAGTGTATATATCAGAGGAAAGGTTTATATATATATATATATATAAAAAATGTTCACATACCAAAGTAAATTAATAAATCTTCCTTTTCTTATGAAAGAGGTAAAGAAAAGTACCTGGCCAATACAGTACCATTAATCTATTCTCTTTTCTCCTTTCTCTCTTTACCTCTCTCTCTACAATAGAAGTGGAACAAAAAGGTAATTAAATACCTTTCAAATTATATATATATATTACTTATGTATAGGCTAAGTTATTTAACAGTTTAACGTTTTAGTTGAAATACTTTGTCATTAATTCTCACTACCTTTTTGTTAAAGTTTATTTAGTATCTCTGCTGCTCAACTTCACCAGATAACTCATATTTGCTGAAAAGTTTTTACCAGTGCCACCATTTTTTTTTCATTAAATTTATATTCAAAGGCTTAGATAAATCATTTTCCTGCCCCAAAGAATTTGGAAGGTGTGCATACATATGTATGTGCATAAGTATATCTAATTATGGCATAAAAGCCTCTTGGAAATGGCACCCCTTTTTCAGCAACTCTGCGTGGTTACTTAGACTCCAATGGATCTATATGATTTCATACTGCTTATTAAATCTGATTTTCCTCCTGTCTTGCTCTTCAGACAGCATATTACCAATTTCTGCATTTACAAAAAATAATCAATTATGCTCCAAGCAGGAAGTGTGAATGTGGGATCCCATCTTGCCAGCCCTGTGCTGCCAGAAGCGCGCGGTGGGATACTTCTTCATGCCTCCCTGCCACCCATCCCATCGTCACGGTCACCGTGCCTCTCGTGGATCGCGGAGATCAGCCTTCCAAATAACCAACCAATATTCTCCCCCTCCAAGCGTGTGCAGCGCCTCCAGGCCAGGAGGGTGCTGATGGGGATGGCGAGGGCCAGATTTGCTCTGCAGCATCCCTCCTCTTGCCTTCCCATCCATCCATCCATCCATCCGCCGGCCGGCCCCTCGGTGGTGGTGTTCCCGTAGGGCTGAGGTCAGGCGGGCAGTGGCTGAGTCTCTTCCCAGGTCCTGGGTGTGCCCTGGCCCCTGTCAGCCCCTCCGAAGTCTGAGCAGCAAAGCATCCCAGTTAGTCAAACTGCTCCTCTGTGCTCCTCTCATGTAACAATAGAAGGTATATGTTTTTAAGTTTGAATTACTACTATATTTAACAGGACATTTTTTAACTGATTAAAATCTAGGCATTGGGTTCCTCTCCAGCAAACTTTATTCTTTTCCTTCCTTCTTTCCTTTCTTCCTTTCTTCCTTGTCTTTTCCTTTCAGCATCCATCTGTCATTCGTTTTTAATTGTGTGGACTGCATGTTTCATGTGTCCTGTAGCAGCTTGGAAAGTCTCATTCCTAGTTATGCTCCAGATGGGTGTTCCCCTCACCACACTCCCTTTGCTTTAAATGCTCTTCTGAGTTGCTAAGGGATTCACCTCTGCTTTGCTATTGATATTCTTTAAATATTTAATATCACTTGGGCTGTAAGGATGGGAATTTCTTTCTCTTATTTCCGTTTCTAGGCCACTCTTCTGTGGGCTGTTCAAATAAATATGTGGATCAATTCCCTCGGAGTTTAGCCCTTCACCTAGTAGGTACAGATTCACTGCAGAATATAATTTGGAAATACAAACTCAGAAATCCTTTGGGGGCACATATTCATTTCAGAGTTTACAAAAGCGAGTGGTCCAAGTAAGTATACCTGTAAAAATGGAAAAGCAATAAGAAAATGAGCCACAGCTGATAGAAAAAGCAGGGGGGGGAAAAGCCCAGTTTGGTGGAGCAGATGTTGTTCCAGAGGTATGGTGGGCAGAAAGGATAGTCTCCAGCTACAAGACATTGCTCTTGGGTTTCCTCTCATCTCAAGTGTCCTCTGCTCCAGGACTAGAAGCTGTTGAGATGCTTGGGCCAGCCACCCTGAACTGTCATTAACTTTGGTTTTTCTTTCAATTTATTTTCCTCTACAACAGTTTTTCTTTGCCCTGGGCTGCTGAAAGGAGTTTACCAGAGCGAACACTTATTCGAGTCTGACCACCAGTCGGGTGCCTGGTGCAAGGACCCTCTGCAGGCCTCTGACAAGATCTACTACATGCCCTGGACGCCATACCGGACGGACACGCTAACGGAATACTCCTCCAAGGACGACTTCATCGCCGGGAGGCCGACCACAACCTACAAACTCCCGCACCGGGTGGACGGCACGGGGTTCGTGGTGTACGACGGGGCTTTGTTCTTCAACAAGGAGCGGACCAGGAACATCGTCAAGTTTGACTTGCGGACGAGGATAAAGAGTGGGGAGGCGATCATAGCCAATGCCAACTACCACGACACCTCTCCCTACCGCTGGGGAGGCAAGTCTGACATAGACCTGGCCGTGGACGAGAACGGGCTCTGGGTAATCTATGCAACAGAACAAAACAATGGCAAAATAGTCATTAGCCAGTTGAACCCTTACACGTTAAGGATCGAAGGGACATGGGATACTGCCTATGACAAGAGGTCAGCTTCTAATGCCTTCATGATCTGTGGGATTTTATATGTGGTGAAGTCTGTGTACGAAGATGACGACAATGAAGCTACAGGGAATAAAATAGACTACATATATAACACTGACCAAAGCAAGGATAGCATGGTGGATGTGCCCTTTCCAAACTCCTACCAGTACATTGCTGCTGTGGATTATAATCCCCGGGACAACCTCCTCTATGTATGGAACAACTATCACGTTGTAAAATACTCCTTGGATTTTGGCCCACTGGACAGCAGAGCAGGTAAGGGGTTTAATACCAAACCAAAAATCTTCTTTTTTTTTTTTTTTTAAAATATTTATTTTTGTGTAAAATTGAAATACACTCCTGTCTTACTGATCTGGCTGAGTTTCTGCAAATAAAGCCCCACCACAGACCTATAATGGTTATTAAGACATTAATATGCATTAGTATGTGCAGATTTATTTCTTTTTTTGTCTTAATTGAAATGGAGTGGACAGAGGCATATCTACACATAAGTAGCCTGAAACAGTTTCCAAATGCCCATGCTTTTATTCACAGGGGTAGCAGTTTTTTCTCCTGAATAGAATTTCTTTCGTGCATGATCAGATCATTTTCCCTTCTGCAGGAATTTTGACAAAACAAAGTGTGGAAGATGTTGTTGTTGCAGACAGCTGGAGGAAAACTGCTTGCCAGTTTAAATTACTTTGTTTCATTAAGCTGGGGGAGTTTTGTCTTTTTAGAGAAGCTGAGTCTAATTGAATATGTGAGCTTGCACCCACAAGTGAGTGTCTGGAGTCGGGGGGGGAATCAACAAAATCCTCTAAATTCTTGCTTTATTTTCTGTAAAATTTCTCTTTCTTTTTTAAATCATTTAATGACTTACTGTTACTTACTATACTTTATCTTAGAGGATCATCTGGCCCCCAGAAGTTTTCCTGCTTTTCCACCTTTTTTCTGTTAGAAATTTTGCTGGTAGTTACTTTAGGTATATTCCTTACCTTTATCAACTCCATCATCATTTTGCAATTCTAAATTGTCCACTTCACTGGTAACAAGATTTAGCTTGCACTGTGGTCAAGCTTGTGTGCTTTTCCGAACAGGATTTGCTCACTGGTTTTAAATTGTTGTTATTGTGCTGATGTAGTCATAGTATCAGGTAGTTCTTGTGGTGGACTGTGTACTTTGAAAGGCTGAAAAAGTAAGAAAAAGGGCAGAATTAATACTTCTTCAAAGTATTCAACCCATAACATGGCTTTTTCTGAAACATTTCCTTTTGTAAGTAAGAAACTTGAAAGTGGGTGAGTGGATTCAGGGCTTTAGATTGCAAAAGAAAAGTGAAAAGGTTTCTGTTGATGAGATTTTCTTTTCCTGTGTGCAGCCTGTTTCATAAAATGAAAGTGGATCAAGAGATGCTGAAAGAAATTGTGGGTATGAAAAGCTGGGGAGGGCTGGAATAAAAGTAGTAAACTGGCAGTGAAATTGTGATTTTTTTACAAAAATGTAAGGAAAGAGAGAAGAAAATCTTGAAGAAGCCGAGGAACAAGAACTGAGTGACTGTTAAGGAGTAGAGATATTTTCAATGATGTTGACCTCTGCAAGATCTCAGATGAGTAAAAAATGAAGTAATACTTCTCCTTCTCCTAACTTAATGACAAGCATGTACTTTCTGGGTGGTGGAGTGAAGCAGAGCAATTTGTGAGCTATTGGCTTTCCCCAAGGAGTGGAAATCAATTGCATCCCTTCCATTTCACAGAGTTTCTCTCCTTTTTAGTGAATTATTTCCAGGTATTATAACAGACTATTTTCTGGTACTTTTTCATGTGGTGACCATTGTCAGTAATAGCATCTTTAATTAAAAAAAAAAAAAAAAAGTAGCTTTAATCATTGAAAAATCTAAAATAGGAAAAAAATCCTATTAAAAAAGGAAATTGTTCTCCCTTTTTCCCATTCTAAGATGGTGAAATGGGAGAGTAGGTGAAAATCTTGCAGGGGGCTGAAAGTCTGTGAGGTGCAAGGATTTGATTTGTCAGTCTGGTTGGAAGCCCCTTTAGTTTCACTCTGGTTTGGATGAGAATTTAGAATCTCCCAGTGCCTTGGATAGGAAGGTGAAGCAGTTCTTAGCTTTGACTGGTGGGCATGAGAGGGTTGATCTGGTGTCAGGGAATCTGGTGAGCCTTCTGACATTCCCTGTGTGCAGAATTTGTACAAAGCTTTGTAATATGGATAAAAGGCTGAATTTTACCTGTGGTTTTCTTCTCTGAAAATTGTTGGGATTTCTGTCTGGCAAAACTGTATAATGATCCCGTTATGTTACTATTTTACAAGTTTAGAGGACTTTTGAGAGGTCTGCTCTGACAACTGAATTTTTTGATGAGAAAACTTGAATGGGCCAAGACATTTCAAAGAGAAGAAAAAAAACTTCACTAAGGGAGTTTACTGCTCCGTTACCCACATAACCTGATTAGTGGGAACAATTTTTAATGAATCAGTGAAACAGAAGCACTGATTTTGAGTTGAACAGGTAAGCAAAGAGTTGCTTGGCATCAAGCTTTTTTTGCAGAGAGGAGCCAGGAGACCAGGTCTGCATGATGCTTTCTCTTCCAAGTTCAGTGCAGCCTATTTTTGGGTTAGCACCGAATTTCATGCTGCACTGCTTTACGTGTAACACTAAATATCTGGTTGACTTAAACCCAGCTCCTCCACTAAAGAGCAGGAACAGAAGCTGATACCACCCTGGGAAAGCAGTGAAGAACCAGGATATTTTTATTTGGGTTTTTTTTTGCCTTTTTTTTTTTTATGGAGTGGACTGTGGATATGTGTCTCTCTTCTCTTCAAAAATCACCAGTGTTTCTTCGTATTACAGCCATGTTCAATGCAGGCATTTTCCATGGTGTTACAATGGAGTAACAAAATTTGTAAACAGTATCAGCTTAATTAGAAAATAAAAGGAGAACTGTAAAATTGATGGGTTGAACATATGGGTTGTTAAAAAACAATTAAGGGTGGAGTTTTAGAAGAGCTCTTAAAACCAAAAATTGATCATAAGAAGAAAAGTAGAATACTTAACTGTCCAGTAACCTATTGAAAATCACTTGCATCATACATTTCAGGGATATCTAAAATAAAATACAGGTTTTGGGGACTGCAGTTCACCTAGAATCAAGCATTTTCAGTCTTCTCCCAAACTGCCCAGAGAAACTGGGAGTTGGCAGGAGTTGCTTAATTTATAGGAAAGGCAGGGCTCACATTCTCTTGCTGTTCATAGTATCTAAGCTTTTTCTGTGATTTTTAATTGAAGATCCATGCATGTAGGTTTGGAGCATATTTGAGCTCTTTGCTGTTGCAGAGCCTCTCTCACCTACTATTTGAAAGAATGGAGTTTTACTCCTTGGAGAGCGTGAATGTCTAATCCTGGAGTGTGCTCAACTTCTGCAGCAGTTGAAGTTACCAAAGAAAACAAAATACTTTGAAGTGCTAAAAGTTGAGTTTAGCTGATCTAGGAGCAATTCAAGGCTCTTGATGGAATTAAACCCAAATTTTTCTCAGAAATGAGAAAAGCTGCATTTTAAGGTTTTACCCTGCTCTTCTTTTTTTCCCCCCTCTTTTGTCTGGGGTTGTTTTTCATTTATCCCAAAGGTGGTTTTGAAAGCAAACACTCCTCAGTGCCTGCAAGTCCCAAGAAACCTGTCATTAATGTCTGCCCTCAAGAAGTGAACTTGAAGATACCAAAAGCCTCTGAAGTGTATTTTCTTTGAGCTGTTTGGCCTTAAAATGAGCTTTTTGGAGGATGCTTCTTCATAAATGCTCCTGAGGTTTTAGATTATTTCTTTGTAGCTTCTATTGAATTTCTGAATTTGGAATGTTAGTAAGGATAGCTCTACATCTCTTCTCATTCTTCAAGAAGTTAAACCCAGAACAGTATTCAGGTTATTTTGTTTATGTGTCCTACTAGACATATGCAGAGAGGGAAACAGAAGGCTGTAGTGACAGGATGAACATTTTCTGCAACCTAATCAATTGATATACACCAGAGTTACCTGTTTCAATCATCACTCACTTATGATACGTTCTGTGCAAATAAACTCAAGAAATATCAACAAACCTTCTTCTCCAAAAAGATGAAGTGCTCCCATCCTGCTTCCCAGCGCCGTGCTGCATGTGAACATGCATCTCCTGGTTCTGTGCCTCAGCACCTTCCTGAGCAGGCACAGCTCCTGCCTGGAGCACCAGCCAGGGGTTCCTGGGCATCAGAGACCACAAGTTCTGTCTTTTAAACGTATGAGGTGCCCCAGTGCTGGCATTTGGGTGCTTAGGTGGGGACTGGAGTCTGCCGCATAGTCTCTAGAGAGAAGTCCAGGGAAGAGCCTGTACCAAGGATCCCTTTGTGCGTATTTTGGCCTGGATGTCCCAGCAGCCATTCCCAGTGACATGGGACGCACAGACCTCCTATTTTCGAGAAGGTATTTTAAATTATGACCAGGAGACCCAAGCATTACCATATGGGCTGTTCCGTGGATGTGTGAAGTTAATAAATAAATATGGCTAGTCCATAAGGAAGATGCTGATATGATATGTAGGACTTCTCATACAGCCTAAATGTGCTTAAGTGGCTTTTGCACATTTCATATTAACACTGTGGACAGCCATTCTGGTAATCAAACTTGATACAGAAATTGCATGGATATCTGTGATATTTTAAGAACCCCAAAGGGTCCACATTTTGTCAAGTATTGTGGGATGCTCTCTTGATGTGTGATTGCAAGTATTTTATTCAGAATGTTTGGGTTGTTTTGTGTTTTTTCTTCCTGAAGCAGTTTCACAGTGCAGATAAGGTGAACAGTCTGTCCTTATGATATCTAATTAAGTGCATTTGTGTCTTGGATAAAAGATGTGGCAGTATGGTGATGAATCAGGACTTTAAACACATATGACACCTCGTTAAAATGCAATTTTCACATCATAAATCCGAGGCCTTTCCTTTGACAGCTGAGTAATGTGGGTAGTGGGCAGAGGAACTTGAAAATTTCAGAGCTGTCCCCTGCTCATATGTAGCTGGGAGCTGCTTCCTGTGCTGCTCATCTCCGACGCCCGACTTCCTTGCCCAGGAAGGCATCAAAAGGGCTACAGAATCTTAAACCCCACTTGTGCACAGGATATGAATTGCTATCACTTCAAGGACCCGTTGTGATAAGCCACGTTCGCTATCTCTGAATTTCAATCCAGGCTGCATTTTAAAAGGCTGGCTGAGCCTTTCCGATGAGCAGCTTTTGCTGGTGGACCAAGGCCGTTTTTTAGGGACCTGCTGAATGTTTAATTGCTGCTTCTCCTGTTGCTTTCCATTTGCTTTCCTCCTACCTAAGAACATCCCTGACTCTCTCGCTCCTTCCTGTTCCTCCTCACTGCTCACAGTGACAGCTGCTGGTTGCACAGTGTTGCTGGAGGCTTTCAGGAGCTTCTGCTGAATGTGTAGTGTGACTGGAACCCTGACTTTTATCCACCAATATTTGCCTGCATATTCATGTTCCATTTTGTCAGTGAATATTTCAGTCCTTTTTTGCTATCTCAGACAAAAAGGGATGTTTAAGTTTGAAGGTGAAAAAAGCAGAACATCTTTTACGACAAAGCAGGCCTTTCAGCCTACATTTGTTGGGCAGACAGTACCTTAAGCTCAAAGAGACAGGAGGACAGTGTTGTATTAGTACTACATTTTGAGGCCTGGTTTGTCTCTTAATTTTTATCCTGTTTTAAATTTGTACTCTTTGTAAACCAGTGTTTGAGTAGAAAATTATAAAAAAGCGTCATACCACGCTAAACTTCAGAAATTAAGGGCTTCTGCTTTCTGTCTGGAAAACTGGAGTTTGAGCTCTTTTGTCTACCTTTTCACAAAAAAACCCTTAAAAAGTGCAATATTCCTCAGCTTCAAAATTCTCCCTTTGCAGAGTATGTCATAAATATTAATACTATTTGGTTAGCACGGCAGGATGAACTTCAGTGTCTCTTCAGTCTGAGTAAATATATGGTTGCTCCTTTTTCCTAAATAAAACTACCATGGGACAGGAGATAACTTTACCAGAGTTGGAGCAGCCTTCTTCTTTCTCAGTTTACTGCTCCTGCTCTGAGGCACCTGTTTAAACCACCCTGAGAAAATGGTACAGCAGACCTAACCCATCCATAAGCTAAACTGGGATACTGCTGTATCCTCGTGGGAGGTTGGTTGTTGCCATTGCCTATGTCCATGGGCTGGGGTCCTGTTCCCATGGGAGTGCTTGGGGATTGGGCTGGTGGGCAGCCAGGGTGGTTGAATTAGGGAAAGGGCAGGAAGAGACAAAATGATTAAGCTAAAACTTCACTTTCAAGCTTCAAAACAAAAGGAGGCCTGAGGCTTCGGCACTTCATAATCCTGTCAAACACAGTGAGGGGGAAAGGACCTTGCCAAGAATGTGTCTGAGAAGCTGAGACAGCTGTTTCTGGCAGCAAGCATGGGATGCAGATAGGGAGTGATTGCGCAGGGAAAAAAGCATTAACTGCCGGTGAAGGATAGTGGCTTTTCCTCTTCTGCAGCAAACTTCTCAACGTGAGGAATCAGCCTGAGTAGTGATTAATTGTTATTTCATTGAGTTCGAGACCACTGAGTCATGCTGACATCAACCGTGGCTTATCAGTCCACTTAGCACCAAACCCATCTGTGAATGTGCCAGCACTCTGGGTTAGAGCTGTTTTCCAGCAGGAGGGAGCAAGAGGTGACCCATAGCAAATGTCAAAGGCCGCTTTTTGCAGGAGAAAGGGCCTGCATTGTGTACGAGAGACAGCCTTTGAGTGTTGAGTTTTTAAACATGATTTTAGTGATTAGTCCATCATTTATCCCTTGGCCAGCAGATTTAGTGGCTTGCGTGCAGTGATGGGGGTCTACATGGGACTGGGGGTTTAGCCCAAGAAGAGACTCCTGGATGTTCCATTTTTGAGCTGTTGCCTCTGCCAGCTCCTTTCCTCCCAGCCCAAACCAAGTTTATAATCTGTCAGGCTTTTTCTTAAGGCATCACTCTCTTAATGTAGGTTATATTGGTGCACCTCGAGGCCCTGTGTGGTGCAAACACCTTCTGCTCCTTGCCATTTTGGTATGGCCAGGCTGCAGAGCCACTAGCCTGACTTGAGACGTGGTTATCCTGCATTTGGGTTTTTTTGCTACTGTGTTTTTAAAATAAGCAGTATTTATTCTTGCTCCCCACTGAAAATACCTCCACCATGGTAGCTCACGGGTCTGGATTGCTCTTCTCCCTCGTCTGCCACTGATTGTGTTTGTTCTGGAAATGACTGGTGTAGTATTTTTAGCAACACTTATTAAGACTCGTCTCCTAAAGTCTAGTTCAATGTTGCTAATTAACTTCTTTGATGCCACCAGCACTCTGCAGTCCTGCTATGCCAGGTTTTCTTTATTTTTCTTTATTTTTTTTTTAATAACTGATAGAGCAGATATAAATGCCCTGCCATATTCTGCTTTAGAGTCAAAGCAAGCAGGGGAGGCATTGGATGCCTTTCATTCTGCCTTCAAACTCGGCTTAAAGAAGAATAAGAAGCTCTTTAGGAGTCAGCTACAAAATTACTGAACCTTTAAGTGAGGCTTTAAAGAGCCTACCCTTGACTTCAGGCAGTTGTGGTACTGTCCTTAGCAGGTCCCCATCTTTCAGATCCGTCAGCAAGTCGACTTTCCAGAGGTATACTAGTACTGATGAGAAGTACCCCAAGGCATGTGTGAGGAATGGAAGGGTCAGCATTATCCACATAAATCCAGCACAACTCTCATGGTAGGGTTGCATTGGATCAATTACTTGATTGGAAGGGAATTTAGGTTGAAGGGGCAAAAAGAATCTTGGTAGCTAGTTTGAAGATCTCCATGTTCAAGGACAAATTGGACCAGCCATGAAGGGCTGTGAAATGCCCCTGAAAGGGAAACACAGATTAAGGAAAGAAAGAAGTAGTAAGCACTTCAAAGCACTTCTTCTCAAAAAGTGCATTTTGTTAATAGTAACTACACTAAATCAAGAGAGTTGAGTTGTGAAAAAATCAAGAATAGAAGTGTTGATTTCTTTAAGGGTAGTCCACCAGGTGTGCAAAAGTAAAGGTTGATAAAATGAAAGACTTTTATGGGACAAAATCCCAGAAGAGTTTCAGCTCAGCTTTTATTCAGATAAATGCTCTGAAGCTGGTGGGAGTTAGAGTTAGAGGCTTCAGGAGTGAGTCTGCAGTGGATTGCTGTTTGCCCTAGAAGGAATTGGATTTCGCCGGTGAAAGGCCCTTTGACCTCCTGATTTGTGTCTGAAGCATCCAAAGAGAATATTTAAATTGTAAACTGGAACAAATGGTGAATATCCATCTGAATTTAAGTTGCAATATCTTACATTTTTAAGTTGAAAAGGTTATTTTTTGAGGGTGTGCTCATGATTGGAGGGCAAAGGAGACAATAAAGGCTTAGGTGAAAAAGATGTATCCAAGAAAACAATGTCACGATTGTTCACTGTAACGGGATTTCTTCACTGTAAATAGGATTTTGATTAAAATGTGCTGAGAGGAAACAGGACTTAAGGGAAGTTTCACTGAAATACAGGATTCAGTTTGAAGAGACTGGCACTGAAGAGGCAAACCGGCTGTTTTATGTTACGTAGCTCCTCGGGTCTGTTTTCACAAAGTACCACCTGCTTGAGACTCAAAAGGGAGGGGGAAAAAAAACCCAAACATCAGAGCTAAAAACTATAGAAGTTATACACTGGTCATGACAGAAGATGGGAAAATCAGCTGCCTTTATACCAGTTTGAGCTGGCTTACTGGGGTGCCATTCATGCTTGCCTCAAATAGCTGGAATAAATTAACGCAGACACTGGAGAGATGAGGCATTAGGCCGCTCTGCAGTTCTTTTTCATCTGTTGATGTTTGGGACAGCGACAGGGGAAGGGCTGTCTAAGCTGCAGGCAGAGAGAAAAAGTAAAGGCAGCATCAAGTATAGACATGCCAGCAGAGGTGAAGTCCCTACCCACTCCTAAGATCTTTCCAACCTACCGTGTGAAGAAAAGCTTTTGTGAGCCCCCATGTACTGGCCTTTAGTTGCTCCTCTGTGTTAAATTATTCCCTCTATCCAAGGCGTGCTTGGAGGATGCTGTGGCTCACTAAGGTCCATCAGCCTGGATTCATGTGATGCTTTGCACTCTTGTACTGCCAAATTAAGCAAATGACTGGTGATGTTAATGTGAACATGGAGGCTTCAGGAGGAGGGAAATACTGAGGGGAAAACTGCGTGAAGAAGAAAAAAAAAACGGAAAATCTTTTTTTTTTTTTCTTTTTTTTTTTTTTTTTGGAGGAGGAGGGATAATAGACTATATTTGCTTGATAGGACCATATTGAGTACCTTGGTGGCATTAACAGCAGTGAATATTTCTGGCCTTCTCCTCCTAAGTGCTTGCTTTTCTCACTGGACTGTAACTGCCAAGTATTTTCTTGATGCAATATTGAGAGTGTTACAAGTTACTCACAAGAAATATCCTTGGAATGACTGGAACAGATTTTATTGATGAAAGCGTTGTGCTCTTCTCCGTGGCGAGTACCAGGCTGAGTGAAGGATGCCATCACCCAAAAAACCAAGCCAAGATGGAGAATGCTCTGGCAAGCTTCTGGTTGATTTGTACAGTTTAAGGTGAACATCCATCCAGCATTCTGTTAGGAGAGGTGCCTGTGTCTGGTGCCTTGCTTGTAAATGTAAGCTCCTTTATGGGTAAATCAAGCCTCCTCCTGTGCTTGGTGGGGAGTAATTGAAGCTTTTGGGTAGCCTAAAACTGCATGGTCAGAACCCAGTGTTGTGTTAGGCTACTGTAATGTGTTTTTTTCATATAAATGAGTTCAAATTGACTCTGGTATGAGGAGTAGAACAGAGAATTAAATTAGATTAATAGATTTTTTTAAGACCAGAAGGGACCATTAGCTCATTTAGTCTGACCTCTGTAATGCGTTCAATTGGATTTCGTCCGCTTCCTCTTCTGCTGAGCCCAATGACTTGACTTTAACTGAAGTGTACCTTCCAGAAAGGCACCCAGACAATCAGTGCCTTGCTTCACTGAGTGCTTTTCTTGGTTGGATATTCTCTCCCTCAGTTAAGAGGTAAAATAACATTCCCATTATAAATGTTTTGATTGTGCCTATTTGCATCATCCATAAAAAGGTAAAAATGTGTTTCTTGAGTCATACTCTTTGGACCTTGCTCAGACACTGCTCTGGAAGTTGCCTTCTATGGGAGTTAATGGTAGGTCTGATTTTTTATTTTTTTTTTTTAAGATCTTAGAAACTTGTTACTGTAGTGGGAAATTCCTGAATAGACCAAAATAGAAAATAATTCACTAGCAATAAGAAAACAGCTTTCTGGGCACTAAAATGAAGAAAGCCTTTATCTCAGATGTGTACTTTATGATGAGTGCCACTAAATGTGTGTGTAAACTCTGTTTTCTAAGTAAAAGAAATTACCAGTCTGCAGAGCTTGCATACTGCTCTCTTAATGACACTTCCATTTTTGTTTGAACCGGAGTGCTAGGGAGTGACATTTAAACTTTGGAGTTTGTCATCAAGTTCTGATTTTCTTCTTGATGAGAACATCTGTCCATGGGAAAGGGCAAAACCTTGTTCCAGCAGTTTTTGCATAAGGTATTGAATGATTTAATTCCAAATGGGTGTTCTCATGGTTGGCTTGTCTTTTTTTCCTGCTTTTGTTTCCCATACTCTTTTTAAAGAAGTGTACTGTAAAAAAAGATGATGATGCAAGGAAATGAACTGTAGAGGATACAAGAAGTAATTAGGTAATAAATCAATTGTTTTAAGAGTCATGTTAACACTCGGTTTTTCATGGCAAAATATACTGGCAAATTCTGGTGGAAAGAGGTTGTGATTTTCTTAATATGCAAACATAAATTTCCTGCACTCTTTAAGTGCCTTAATTCAAATTGAAATATGGTTTTTCCTTCAAACACCATGTTTTGCAATACTTTGGATTAACTTCACCTTCAGGCATTTCTTTATGGTTAGTAACCACCTGAGAGAGGCTTTATCAAGGCTGTGGCTTCATTAGATTGAGCAGTGTGAGGGTAGGCATGTACCCCCCTCTTTTCAATGGAGAGATGAACCCTTTAAATGGGCACGTATCAAGGAAGGCTAGGGAAGTCCTCTCTTCCCCTTTACAGCAGAATTTGTGACCAGAATGGTCCTATGCATGTTTGGAAGTCATTGCCACAATGTTCTTGGCAGAGTAAACATAAGCTGCAACCAAAGAAAAATGATTGGAATAAGCCAGAACTACTGCAAAGTGTCGTTGGGGCTAGCTGGTATAAGGCAGTGCCAGCAGGAATTTTGGGCTGTGGGTTTCCAGGCAACCTGATTTGTACATGGAACGTGGCAAGCATCACGTTGTTGAACCATGGCCCCTACGTGTTTCATTAAGTCTCCTCCTTGTGATGTCTTCTAGGGTAGGGGGAAGTGATGTGAAGTGTCCCTCTATGGTTGGTTAACACTTAGCAGTGAGGAATGTCTTTTCCTCAGTGAGTAAAGCCAGAGCTGTGAAAGCAGGTCCTCTCCAAATGAAGCTGTTGTTACAGTGACCTGGCTGTCCTCTTCCTACTCCAATTTGAAAGCTGATTTTAATATGCCAAAGGAATAATCATAAAAAGTATGACATGCATCAGTGCATTTCTGTAATTCATCTTCCCTGGAAGCCTTTGGACCCTTTTCTGATAGGTAATATGTAAGGAAAGATGACACTGAGGGGAAGAGGAGGGCTAAGGCAGCTTTTCTTTCCACTTGGAATCCACAGAAAAAAACCTAATATTTTTGCCTGAAATTAGAAGAAAGGAGAGGTGGTCAAGTTTTAGGAAATCCTTTAACTTGTGAGGCACAGACTCTGACCAGTCACTAAAGGTGATACTTCCCATACCTGGCATGACTGATTGGGGTGACATTTGAGGCATTTAGTAAAAGTTTTTGTTTGTTTAGAAACCTGTAACAAAGTCCTTTGGATGTTTCCTGACATGGTGTCAATGTCTTCTTGTCCCCTCAGTATCTTTATAAACTTCAGTTGTTGATTATAGAAATCTGTTTTACCTGTGCTGGGCTTGTCACTCTCCTACTGCAAGAGATTGATTATTGATTTTTTTAAATTATTTTTTCTTATTATTGCACATTTAACAATAAAACTAAGTAATGTTCTATTCCCAGCTGAGTCTGTTTCTCATTATAAGGGGGGGGGAGTAATTAAATTTTGATTATTTTTCCCTTTTGCCCAAATATCTTCACACTGTGCAAATTAAATAAAACTATTTAACCATGACAAGCACTTCTGATGATTAATCCCTGAGAAGTGAAGCTGGAAAATGTATGCCACATGCAAGCAGGCAGTGACACACGGATGCCTGGAAAAAAGAAACCCAGAGGAGTCTAAGACAAGCATGAGTTAATCAGCCCAACAGAGCCATGAATGAGCGTTTAAGCGATGGTGACGTCCCTACCAAAGCTGATATGAGCTCTTTGAAGCTTTTTTTTTTCCTTTTTTTTTTTTCCCCTCTTCCTGATACTCTGAAGAATCTTTTTCCCTTCTGGCTTAATTGCTAGACATTAATTGAAGTTCAAGAGCTCAGTATTTCTAGTAGCCTTTATACTGAAATTTAAGATGGTTAATTTAACTTTGAATTGATTTTTTTTCCTCTTCAATTTGCGCTTTTAGTATATGCTATTTTTATCTTGGCTATACTTGGGTTTCCTGAATTACAGGCAAGCTTACCAAGAGATATTCGTTAGACAAATGTGTTTATTAACAACATAAAATTTGTTGTACTGAATGCCTGAAAACTGGATCTCATTATTAAAAAAGGAAGTATTTTTGGCAATTCCAGAGCATTAAAGAAAAAATTGGTCTTGTCTACCTGGATTTTTATATACCTGCTTTCATTACCTATTGAGAAACACTGGTGCCTTTTGCATGGACTTCCAGGTCAAGGTTAGCCCTGTTCCTCAATTTTAGCAGATTAAAAGCCCAACTTGAAGTCAGTGGCCATGTCCCCAGGAAGCAACTCTTCCCCAGAAAAACCTTGCTTCACTTTTATGGGGAGGTTCTCAGACATCTGGAAGGCCTGTGAGGTGGCTGCTGACCTGGTAAAAGCCATGCCTGCATCTCTGTTTATTTAGGCCTGTTTGCTGTTCATCTTCTTGTAGCTGAAATCAAACATCGAGTGCAGACTTGTTTGAAGCTACTGCTGCAGGGAGCACTATTGATAGTAGTGCTGTGCATGCTTTAGATGGATAGATGTTTGTCAGCCTTTGTGTTGATGAGATATGTTTGAAAAAGTAGGATTTTCACGCTGAATACACACTTGTTCTCATGGAAGACAGGGACAGAGGAGGGTTTTTTTTCTCCTTGGATGAAGCTGTCCCAAGCAATTCACATAGATATAAACATTTGATAGGCTTCCCTGACTCAAGACATCAAGATATTATGCAGGCCTAATTAATTTGATTTTGCACATCACTCCAAATGCAATATAGGGAATTGATATATTTCTATCCCTTTATCTATTTTCTGCCTGATAGGATCCTCTTTTCTAGGCAAGACTACTTGGGCTTTGGCAGAGCTGTGAAAGTCCTTGGCTCTGTCAGACAGCATCAGCTGGCCAATACCAAGCTTAGCAGGAGAGGAAAAAGGCCTAGACCAGAGCAAAGAGGGGCAGCAAGATTGTGAGGGAATGGAGAGGTTCCAGAATTAGGCAAAAATTCCTGTAGTTTTTAGTAAAGGAAGGACTCAGTTCTAACTCTGACATGGTTAGACTGTCTGGATTTGTTAGGCAGTAGTTTGCAGGCTCTGATGTTTCCATGGATGTTTCCGTGACTTTAAAGAGGAAGGAGCATCAGCCTGATGGAAATTCAGAGACAGATTTTCACAGGCTGGAGAGGAGTCACCAGGTGGCAAATAGTTGGGGCATTGCTGCTCTCAACCTCCTCCTCCTTCTCTATTAAGGTGAAGGTTTTTTTATACCACCCTGGGGATTAGATGCAGAAAACTATACATTTAAATATAGAACATTTGGGGGGGGGGAGGAGGAGGAGTTCCATGGAAATTAAAGGTTTGATGGCCCTTGAATCAATATTGCGTGAAAGTCACAATCCTTTATAAATTTCAGTCTTCTCTTCCAGGTCATAATAAAAATAGATCCTTGCATATCATAATTTCCTTTGGTGAGCAGGTTTTTCTGACCTGTTCTTTTTCTGGTGTGGACTGACATTATGGCCCCTCAGCCTTTCCAGAAGAATATGCTGTTGATTTGAGCCATGTATCCTCAACTCGTATTTTTAAACAGAGCAGGGAAACTGTAGATTATCTACCTAGAGGGGATGTAACAAGGAATAGTCTCTGCTTTTCTAGCAATCCCTATAGCTATATTATGTCTGTTTCATACTCTGCCCTTTCCCATAGCTCATAACTTTCCTGTGCAAGTGGGAAATTCTGGAAAGACTGGGCAGTGCTTGTTGTACTGCCCAAGGAGTCTTAGAGTTGCTGACCACTGGGTAATGAGATGAATCACGCATCCTGCATTTTGCCTTGGGAGAAAAAGGAGCAAGCATGCCAAGCAAATTACTGGGTGATTTACTTATTTGAAATTCTGGGAGGGAGTCTTTATCTTCATAAATCTCATGTTAGGATACGTTTTGTAACTGTGCCCAGTGGTGATATATTTGTCTGTATAAAAATCAGTGCCTTAGCTGTGCAGGGGGAGTAGATCTCTGCGCCTCACCCTGGCTGCGTTTGATATCCAGAGTTAACTAGGATGGCCCAGTGTTTATTTATCTGCTGAGATGAAGCTCTGTGTTTCAGCTGTGTTGCTAGATGCATGGGCTGAGATTCAGCTCCTGGCTGGAGTGGAGGGGTTGGCATTTAGCAGAGAGTGCATCACGTGCCAGGTTTTCTGATGGTCGGGTGCATTGCGCTGGGAACAAACCAGCAAAGGGAGCTGAAACACACAGGAAAAGGTCACGTGCCAGAGGTAGAGGGATGACAGAGAGGTGGCCGGTGGAGTCAACTGTCAGTACAGCCTTTTTTGTGAGAGCTGAGCACAGAGGACTTCAGTTAAAAATCATCCTTGGTGCCTTTCCAGGGTATCTCTCCGAATAAGAGAGAGGAATGGATCCAGGCCACGCATCTTCTTGAGCTGGGCTGAATTTCTTTCTGAATTTCTGCTATTTCTAAGAGCTTGATTTACCACTTCATACTGTGAGATCCTCCTCCTCCAGCCACAGTCTCACCTGAGTGCTTGGATGCTTGCTGTTATCCAGTCATCTAAGTCATCTTCAGCCGGTCATGATATTTTCTCATTTCATTGCATCCCACAGTTAGGTTATCACCTGCTTTTCTCTGTGCATGTTAGTGCTGCATTCATAGTATTTTAAATTGAATTCTGGACCTTTGGTCTAAAACTAGGTGTGGACCAGAGCGCAAAGGTTTTACTGATATCAAATTATGATATACATAATCACTGTCAGCAGCTTATCCTTTGGTTAAACATACTGATCAGTTCTGATGTTTCCAATGCATTAATTTGTCTCTGATAATTTTCTTAGCTAAAATTTGAGCAGCAGGACTGTTGACCTAAAATAACCCTAAGTTCTTCATCTTGGAGACCTCCTATTCAATTAAATTTTTGTAGATGATCATTGACTTTGGGAGATTGTAACAGAATCTCTAAGTTCTCCTTTGTCCTCTGCCCATTGAAAATGTAAGATGCATCAGTTCACTGAAAAGTATTATATTAGTTCAGAAAAGCTTCTGATCATAAATAGGCTAAACTTTATAAACAGACTTGAAGACCCTTGCCAGCTTCTAGTGGGCAAAGGGGTAGCACCAGGTATCTGCTTGGCTACCTTTTTGCCCAGCTGCCTCTAGTAAAACAGTTCACCAACAGCTTGAGAGAGGAAGCCAGCATAGAAGATGGGTGCTGCTGCTGGCCCATTGCTGTGTTGCAAATCCCTGTAAAGTGTCAGTTTTTGCCTCCCTGCACCATGGCTTCTTCCCAGCTGAATGCAGTTCACTGCTATTTATATCACAGTCCTGTCTGAGGCTGGAGAGGGCTGGCTCCACAGCTCACATGGGAAAGTGCAGCCCTGCTGAAGGCAGCAAAGTTGCAGCCATTTGCACCACCAAAGGAATTGGCCTTTTGTCTTGTCATCTCTGCAGCTGCAGGGCATGCTGTTCCTTGCTTGCTTAATTGCCAGTTTAATCAAAACCTGACTTGCTGTTTCAAATGCGATTTCTCCTGCCGAACGCCCCAAGCTGTCTCAGCAGCTCTGTGTGTGTATCCTGTGCACACCATGAGCAGCTAAAACGTCTGGCTGTGGTTCAGGGTGCCCTGAATCCGAGCACACTGCATCTGCCCAGGTGCTGTGGCTGTGATGTTCCCATGCCCAACTCATCACTAACCTCCTTGAGAGGTTATCCCAGCACAGCTGGTGGGACAAGAGCACACGGATGCTCATCTGCTCCAGGGCCCAAGTGCAGCAGCCTGACTTTGCTACCAGAGCACCCACTGAGAGTTTGGGCTTCTGGGGCTGCATTCTGCTTTCATTTTCTAAATGCCCTCCAGAATACACAAATTTTCACAAAGACAGCTCTACAATTTGCCCTCTGAAGTATAACTTCAGGGCTGGCAGTGCTAGTGACTGCATTGCTGAGCTCAGGTATGGTTTATCCAGAGTCTCTGTGATCATAGGATTTTCAGCTCTGTTGAAAAGTATAAAAGTCATCTTGCATTTTTAAGTGGAAAGAGAAGCTTTAAATGATAGGTCCTGGAGACTTTGAGGCACAACAAAGAAAAGCCTAAATCTGTAATATTTATTATTTCTTGTGAGTTTTATTTTCCTTTGGTTTAAAGGTCCTAGGATGTAATCACAGGGGTGCCACTCCGGACTTGTACATGCCTGAGATTGAACGTGAAATGTCTTCCCAGCACTGACTTTTGAGGAATGTCATTTCGAACATCTGAAAAATGAGGCTTTTTCACAGGTGTTTTTTTTTTTCTTAGCTGTCCTGGGTGCTCTAAGCTTGTTCCAGTCATTTGTAACCTTTGTAATCAGCTTGACTGGGTACCTGGGGACAACCTGCAGCCCTGCTCATCCATCTTCTGAAGCAGAAAGTGTAGGTATTTGCCCTCAATCCACAGCACAGATACCTTGTTGCCCTCCACTTTTTCTTTCTTCTTTTGTTCCCACACCTTAATAGAAATCTTTCTGTGTTTTCTAAACCTCTGCTTATCCTGAGCAGAAAGCCACCTTTGTGTCAAATAACAAGCAGCTTCCAATCTGGCTTCTCATCTGTATGAAACTAATTGGAGATTTTTGTCTGGCGTCTTGCAAAGGAAAAGGTTTCAGAGGACTTGCTCCCTGACCATAGGGATACAGGATTGGATGCCAAGTCTCCAACCTGCTGTAAAAGTGTTCTTGTCCTTTTTGTGGATGCGTCAGGGTATGGCTTCCTTTCTGCCCCCCCCCCCCAAGACCTTTTTCCTGCCTCTATTCCTCCCCTCTGTCCATCTTTGCTCCTGTTTAATTTGTGTGGAAATAACAACAGCATGATTCCTCAAATCCAGTAACTTGAGAAGGAAACCCTTTCTCTAATTAGGACATCCCTAGAGGGAAAGCACAATGGAAGCTTGAACTCCTGCACAAAGAAGTCACCTGTGCCAAGGAGCTTTAACACCTTTTGAAACGACAGAGTGACATAGGGAGCAGCACAGCCACCTTCCTCAGTGGTGTTCCCCTCCATCCACAGGCGCTATGGAAGAGAGGTGAACTCTTGGTTGAGGGTTGCCCACTATGCAGCTGGCTTGCTTGAGGACTTATGGCTAGATTTAGAAAGCTGAATTTATACTGCTCTGAAGGTGCCACTGCCATGGTGGGGTCACAAGTAATTCCACACTAGAAATTTTCTGTGTTTATTTCTTCTATTTCTTTTCTTTAAGCAGATTATGCTGCTTTGCAGCAAGTGGGCTAGTTTGTAATGTAAGTTACTGAAAGCAAAATATTTTTTTATCAGATGCTTGTGAACGCACAAATCTTGCTGTAGCAGTCACCAAGCCATTTGACCAATGTTACTTGAAACTTTTTTGTCAATCAGAGCTAGAATGGCTGATACTGCTGAGACTGCATTCAATGCCAAGGTGCCAACCCAGAAATCATATCTGCTTCTGAGTGTCCCCAAAGCCACTGAGTGCTGTTAGATATAACCCTACAAAAGAAAGATTAAACAGGGTTACTCTATCCTGATCCAGGTTAAAAAAAAAAAAAAAAAAGTATCAATCCTGGGCTCCTACACAATGAGGTGATCATTACTGAGGCTCAGTGTGAAGCTAATTCTGTAGAAGTTAGAATCCCACATAGGTCAGACACCTAATCAGAAATACAGGTCGTCTTCCTTTCTTGCTTAGGTCACAAGAAAGAGCTTCATGTCCCTGATAAGAGGCCATGTTGTCCAGATAATTGAAGCTTGGATTTGTCAGTTCTTCAGTCAAGAGATCATTTAAGAAACCTAAATGCAAAGTTAAGGGTTAGCCTGTTAGAGGAAGTTTAGCATGAAGTGGTGGTCAGGGCTAGTAAATATGAATATGTAAATCTGTACATTCATTAAAGCAACTACAAGGTTGTAGTCTAAAGGGAAGAAAATATTTCTCTTGCATTGAGATATTGAGCGATTGTGTTTCAGAGGTGATGGAATGTATGACTAAGGACAATTTGAATGTTGTCTGTTGTAAAGGAAAATAGTCTAAACTAAAGCTGTCTATTAAGTTTATAGCAGCAGATTATATTTTACTGCAAAGAACAGGAGCCTGAAACAGAACAAGCCGAAAGAGTTTTCAGCCTTTTGGATGTACTTTTCAAACTCTGTGGTCTCATTTTCAGTTGTGCTGTATGTTTCCTGTAGTCTTTTTGGGGGGGTCTGACAAGCACATCAGAAGTGATGTAGTGTAACAGCCTCTTCCCCTGCACGTATGCAGCTAGATCCTTGGGATCAGGAAATTTGGCAGTGCCTTGGGACCTTTGCCCCAGTGCTGGCAGACAGAGCAGTGCCCCAGCAGACCTGTCTGCTGCCCTTGCAGAGGGCAGACATCCAACATGATTCATACAGGGCGAAGGAGGCTCAGGCGAGAATTAATTTGTATTATTCAAGGAGTACCAATCAGGAGCTTATTGTTCTAGGCAGTGTGCAAACTTATAATCAGAACTGTCATCCAAAGGCCTACAGTAACATCATGGGAGCTAAGAAAAGAATAATCCTGAGACATGCTTGAAGGGCCTTAGGTCCCAAATACAGAATATCTGATGCTAAAAAATTATATTTGACCTTGTATGAAACATCTGGTCTGTAGATGTTGGCTGTATGAACCTGTGTTCTGTGCACAGTTATTCAGAAGTCTGTGAGCTGGTGCATTTCTGACCCATTGCAAACTTCTCATTCCCTGGCCATGAGGAAATAAATAAGTGTAGAATGACAGCATGAAGGGAACAGACAGTAAAATCTTCTGTGTCATTCCTGATTTTGTGAAGCAATGAAGAGGGACACAAGGAAGTTTATAAAGTCCATAGTTGACTTCACTAGAAGTAAAATTCATAAGCTACAGACTTCAAATCTCTTTGAATCGATAAACCAACAATTCTGCTTCACAGGTCTTAAAAAAAAAAAATTGAGGAAACTCATGCTACATTGAGTATGAGTTTCCTCATCTGGGTAAAGAGAAAAAATAAACGTCACAGTGTTTTGATACTTAGCTCAAAAAACGGGAGAAAGACCCTGTAAGCACATCAGCAGTCACCAAGTGATAAAACTGTGTTATATGCAAAGGTGAAAAGAGTACAAAAACAACAAAGCACCAAATTGTCTTTGCAAAGCACTTTTGAGCTGCTTGGCATTGCTTCACTTTAGAGGACTGGAGATTTCTGGAGTTCCCAACCGAGGTGATAGAAAGAGATGCTCTTTTACTGACTGTGACAGGAGCATGCTTAATCTTTGCTATAAAGTGGTAAGTGCTCCCAGGATTTGGCCATCAAAAAATGTATTCAGAATTGTCACTGATGCAGAAAGGTTACAGATATATTCACAGCTAGGGACAAGATTTAAAAATACTTTGATTTCATTTTCTTTGGGCTCGGGAAGGAAAAAATGATTCCTAATGATTATAAAAAAAAATCCTGTAAGGCTTTTTTTGGATGGCTGATCCAGCAGTTTTCCTGTTATTGGCATTGGAGATAAACTCTGGCCTATAAGCTCAGCTTCCTATACTGCTCATGTCTGCACCCAAACTGTATTGACTCTGTCTTCAGTGGCAGTCAGAAAGCCCAAATGCAGTTACTATTGAAACTGTTGTGTTCAGACCCTGTATCTGTGTGCAATGGGGAGATGCAAGAGACTTCTGAGACCTTCCTCCTCCTCTCATAGGTTTCTCCATCCAGCTAGGTTAATGATGAACAGTGCAGCAAAAAAAAGCAGACAATCTCTCCTCTTCTCCCCCTTTCCCTGACATTGAACTGAAAACATGGATTCTTTAGGAGGCTTTTGATTGAGAGAGAAAACATGAAAACAGAGAGGAAGTCTGTCAGAGTTGGATCAATTTGCCGAAACAGCTCAGTTTTTCAGCTGACAGCATTTTAACACTCAGAGGGGAGTTGTCAAAATCTCTCTACAGGCAGTCATGTCCTTCATGCTGAGAAATACCTTATATTATCTTGAAAGATAAGAAAGAAGAAAAAAAAAAAAAGAAGGAAAGACAAGATGGCTTAGATTCCTGTTCTTTTAGCTCGTGGAGAAAATACCTACTCTTGTTTCATTTCTTCATCAAATCATGTCGTGTTAATCTCATTTGCTGCTTGATCACTCAGTTTGAGATGGAGTCTGTCCCCTCTTGCAGTGTCCCGCTGTACCACTGCTGAGGCTTGGCAGCAGGCAGGAATGCAGAGCCAGACAGGCAGCTCTGCCTGTCTCAGGGCTCCTGATGCAGATCAAAAGGAGTGATTAAAGCAGTTAGGGTGCACTGACCCACTCAGAAAGCAGATTACTCATCTTTGCACTTCCTTAATAAGAGCAGTTGATTAAAAATACCTGTAATTAAGAAGATGCTTTTATGCTTTATTGTCTGACAGGCCTTTCTGGGCTGCAGTCACAGTCACAAATAGTCACAGAAACCCATGGGAGATTAGATTTAAGGTTTTAATGGTGTATTGGCTGCATAGCAATGGAAGATGGAGCTGATGCAGCTGGACAACAGGATGCAGGTTGAGGGGCAGAAACTCAGGCCTGTGATGAAATGAGGGCTCACAGCAGAAGTACAGGCAGTACCAGGGAAGTACAATGTGGGAATGGAGGTCGTGCTACACATGGAGAGATATAAAGGTTGGAAAATAAAGACAGAATTGGAGAGGACATCTGCTGTAGGCTGTCACAAATGGAGGCAGAGGAGAGTGACAAATTCTTGGACCACATCACACAGTATCTGAAACCACAAGACACTTCAATTACCATCTCCAGGCTGGTGACTTGCAGATCTACCTGTCTGCTCTGGACATGTCTCTTACCTCATAATCTAGCATCTCAGCTGATTTCTCTGACAAACCTTCTGGATGCTTTGCCACTGAAATTTAAGCTCAGCCTGGAAAGAGCTACTGCCTGACTACTTCTTCTCCCCCACTGCTCCCCTTTCTGCATGAACAAGAGTGTCATAAATAAGAGAATGACAGGGCTGTGTCCCAATCTCTGCCTGGTGAGGAGCTGTATGCTGTAACGCATTTGGCTTTCATTAAACCCCTTGACCCGGAGTTGCTCTTTAAATTATGCTGGCAGGTGAATTAAAGCTGTCTGAAAGGCAGTGGAAGAAGGTTGCAATTGGTGGGACTTTCTTTGGGGCAAGGAGAGAGTCTGGTGTGGGAGTGGAGGGGTTGTCCAGTTACAATGCCACTACTGTTCCCAGGTGTGGCTTTATGTTACGGTTAAACTGATAGCTGTCCCAGTCCCACCCCTGCCTCTTTTATTCTTGCCCTTTCCTTTGCTTCAGATCTGGCACTGCTGCCACGGCAGCCTGAATTGGTTCTGCTCATTGAGCCAGTGGAAAACTAATAATTATTGGTTTCAGTGGGGCATTTTCTATCAGATCAGATCTACCTCACTCTGTGCTTGCCTTAATTGCCAGATCTGCTCCAAGAGAGGAGATGGGAATGCCAGACAAGGGAGAGGAGACCGCTGTGAAATGGTTTAGCTCTAACACGAGGCTGCAGCTTTGGTTAAGAGCTTCACTCAGCTAAAAGAGATGGGGGGAAAAAAATAGACAGCAATATTTCTTCACCCCAAAGAATGGGAAAACTAAAGCAAAATCTTCTGATTATGAGATTTGCTGCTCAGCATTTGATAGTGTGAGGAGGACAGCCCCAAGGAGATACTACCTTTCAAAGCAGTATAAGGAATGATTTTGCCTCTGCAGGAGATAGACTGTATGGCTTTGGCTGGGTTTTCCCTAAACTTCTCCATCCCAAGTCTTTTCAGGCACACCTGAGGCAAAACAGGCTGGGCTTGACCCACTAAGGAGGTTGGAAACATCCTGTTTGACTTTTGGGGCACAAAGTAAGGACAGCAGGAGCTGCCACAGAGCTCTTCATATCAGATTCAATCTCTGAGAGGTGGCTAAAAAAATCTGTCTGGGTTTTGCTGTATTTACCATTGCTAAACTCACTCTGGGTGGTTTGTGCCCAATATCTGTCATCTGCTCCAGAGTTCTGAGGACTGCATTGCTCCAAATCCCTCTGTTTCTTCTGCACCAAAATCCTTCTCCTCCTCTCCCATGTTCTTCAGTATAGGTGACTGATAAATGGTATTTCATAGCACAGCGAGCACATCTGGTAGGGGAGGGAAAACTCAACGTGTCACGTTTCTTTAGCCTGCTGGCAAAGCCTTTGGGGAGACAAGGTCAAAAAATGTGCAGCTCTGGAGGCCAGGTCCCTGCTTTGGGCACTGGATGCAGCTGTCCTGCATGTGCTGCAATATGGTGGAGGGGCAGGGAATACAGGAGATATTTAACACAGTTCAATTATCATGGCATGTGCAAAATATTTCCCAGGTTTTTTAGTTCTTCTTCCTTCCTAGCCTTTATACCAGGCTCTCGTAACACAGTGTAGATTTTGGGATGTGCACTGCTGGATGCAGAGCATCACTGAAGCCAAGGTGCTGCTAAATCAAATGTTTTGAAGTCCTTAACAGTAGGATGAGGTTCATCTAAAAACACAAATTACGATGATCGCACATCAAAACAAGGAATCTTTGTGTGACTTTAAGAAGCTCATTCACTTCTGACTTCAGCTGGAACATGATTTTCTGAGTCCTAAATACTCCTTGGAAAATACACATCTGCCACTATTGAAAAGCTTCCAGTTGTTTTACCTGCTATGATGCTCAGTTTTTAACCCATTCCTTTGGCATTATTTTTGTCCTTATTTTCTCCTGTAGCTCAAACTTAGCCTTGGTCCTCTCAGGTAATGGCTGTCACATGAGGGACAGCTTGGCCATCAAAAAGGGTCATTCTGATGTCCTTCCTTTCATGGTTAGGGCTGTTTGTTGTGACAGACTAAAAACAGGAATAGTACTACCTCAGAAAAGTCTAGGCCAACCTTTGCTCATGAAGGCGTGCTGCCAGATGCTGCTTTTGGATTTGGACTTACTCTGAAACACAAGATGCACGTGTGACAGGGACTTAGCCAAACATCTTCCCAGTTTACCCCTTTCCCCACGTCCTCCGTTGAACTTTCTTCCTCGCATCCAGAGTCTTCTTTGCATTTGCCAGCTGCCTTGACTGAGCCTGAAGTTTGCTTTAGCACTGGGAAACTTGGCCACAGCCCATTGAGGCTGCCACACTACAGGTACCCTACTTTGTCCTGCTGCAGTGGCTGTAAGCTTGTGCTAGTTCCCGGTATGGAATGCAAGAGGCAAAATGGCAAGGGAGCAGAGATAATGCAGTCAGAGAGTTCCCCCCTCTTGGAAAAGAGGGTTTTCTTATACTCAGAAGCATCCACAGCTTCGAGGGAAGCACAGGGAAATCACCGTGGAAGCAAGGCAAGAAGAGGGAGCATGTGAGCTACTGCTACCCTAAGGAGTTAAAAGGGCATTGAGAGATGAAAGGGAGATGTACAGATGAAAGAGAGAGACTCCATAAAAGGCCATGAATAAATGAAGCGATGGACAGAATCGCTGCTAACTCTGACATGTCTGAGGAAGAGAAAGGCTTTATAAAAGCTTTATTTAAAAAGAAAGCTTTTAATGCAAAATGGAAAAGGGTGGGCAGTGAAGGAATGGTGTTTTGTAAATGAAAGGCAGACAAAAAGGCTGCCAGGAGAAGTCTGAATATATGCAGAGTAATAGGTCTGAATTAAATTTGTTTAATGGCACTTTAAAAGAGTTTGTTAACAAGCCTACCAGCTTTTTAATTTCTCTTTTCGTATGTTTTTATATATGCCTACATATTATGGGATTCAAAAAGACTCATGAGGGGAGAAAAAAGGACAAGAAAAAAATTAACTAGTTTTGAAAATGAAAGAGGATGAGAGTGATGATCCTAGAAGCTGCACTCCAACGTGTATGTAGTCTTTTGCTAGATAATAAATAGGAATTTTTAAAAAATCATGTTAACATTTACAGAATTACATAAATGTGCCTGAAAAGTAATGTTGTATTTTTTTGTTATTTTAGATCAGGTCATCACAGACAAAATAGACTGCTTTTAAAAATTATTATTTTCAGTTACATGGAGAAAAAAAGCCACAGCATGTAAAGAATATTTTATCTGTAGACATATTAGTAAAATTGTCATTATGTTTTCCAAGTTTTTCCTCAGAATATGTATTTTGCAGACCTAGTATGTGTCCATCCTATTTTAAGAAACAGTAAAAATATGTGAAGAACTGAAATCAAAGGCTCAGGAATGGATGTGTGTTTTTATGGGTATTATCTAATTAATGATCCAAGCAAATGGACTAACAGATGAGGGATTAAATCCATGGAGGTGCCTGCATTCAGAGGTGCAGACAAGAGGTGTGTAGAAGTGGCAGTACCTCGGAGCACGGGTCATCAGAGATACCAGCACGAAATTAAATTAAAACCTCCGCATGAAATGCTGACTAGGTTGTCTGAAAAGGATCTTGGGAACTGGTGAACCTGTGAAAGACAAAAGAATGCTAAAATAGGCTGGAAAATGGGTGGAAATCTGAGTAATTTGACATGACAGCAAAAAAAAACCATGTTGCAGTGATCGCCTCTGGATAAGGACAGCAAAGAAAAGGGATTCTCATCCCTTGAGAACAAAGAGTCTGAAGCATGTTTGTTTGAAGAAATGTATCTCCTGGTGGCTTCTCACTGGTGCTGCTGGATCTGAGTCAGGTGTGGGGCAGAACTGCAATTCAGGTGCACAACTGCCCATACCCACCATGTGGGCACTGAGCAAAGGAGCAGCAGGGAAAAGGGAGAGCCATTCATTCAGGTTGTCTTCATCGTGTCACTAGGGCTTTAGGAGACAAGTCATCAAATGTTTTAAAAAGCCTTATTTTCAGCCTGGTAAATATTGGTAGTTTTTTTCCCTTTGCTTTTGGGAGTTTGAATCTTTCAGTCTTACATTTTCTATTCAGGTTTTCTGTTTGATAGTGTACTGGAAAATCTCAGGTAGAAAATGAGCAGGGGCCAGGCAGGAAAGTTTCCCATGTGCACACATGACAATATGCATTGTACTCTAGAAAATGTCACCAGCCCTGGAAGTTTGGCCCAGGATCAAGAGGCCTTCCCTCTCAGGTGCTACAAACAGTGGGTATGCTTCCAAAAAGGATCAGGAAGAAGTGGTTTTAATAGACACATACGAGACCTCTTTGTTGCTACTTTTCTTGGTTAGTCCATGCATTTGCAGATTTTTTTCTGTAGTTTTATATCATTGCATCTGTAGATGACTAAATCACTTAGGGGCAGATTTTTGAAGATGTGTGGATGTTTATTTTCTGTCTATGAACATCCAGATCCCTTTCAAAAAAAACAGTAAAGAAAAAAAAATCCCTTAGGCCAAGCTATTATGTTTCCTTCAGTCTTCACAAAACATTATCTTTGTTCTTCTAAGTTATTGGCTTTTTAAAATGCATTGTATCTCTCATTTGTCAGATCTGAAAATAATGGCCAGTCAAGCACTTTTTCTAATTCACAATCATCTTTCTCATTTCCTCTACCTGAGGAAAGCACGTCACCAGATCGAGTTTCAAGGTCGTATCCATATTGTTGCTCCCAAAATTGTTTCTACCAAACACATGGGGTTTCTTTCACATTGTCACATCACATGCAGGTGGCTTGGCTGCTGTGAAGAGTGCTGGTTTGTGGCTACGTGTGCCACACCTGCTGTTTGCCCTGTCTCACCTGAGCCAGTGTTGATACTTCGGCAGTGTTGACCAGACCTGCATCCCTGTGTTGTGGTGCAAGAAAAGCAGGTCAGGTATGATGCACAGTTGTTTTCCAGCATTAGCCCTCACAGGGAGCCATGGGCACAGGCCTCTCCAGGCAAGAAGGATAAAGGAAATAGAACACAACCTGAGCTGGTAGGTACAAAATTGGCAACTTCGTCAAACATTACTTTGATGATTACATTTGATTGCTGTTGACTTTTTTACCTGGGAGCTGGCTGCAGAAAGAGCAGATGGCTGTAGGCAGGGTGGGACTATAAGGGAGAAGGCCATGCAAGCTGTTCCCATACGAGGCACACTCAACTTCTCACCAGCAGCAGAGACATCTTGACCTTTGCTATTTTGTCAGAAGTCTTCTTTCTTTTGCCTGCACCACTGTCAGCTCAGACTCAATGTGCAGAGAAAACAGCTGAAGGACTGGAGAGACAGGTGTGGAGTGTTTCTGCCTTTTATTTTTCTTTTTTTTAAGGCTCTCACATCCATTTTTTAAAGTGCTTTTCTACAGTAGCTGGAACTGAAGAGTGGGAGTCCCTTATTCCTAGGGCTGGGACTTGCAGTAAGCATCTGAAACTACAAAAACTCACTCCATAGGTGCTGGGAGTCAGCCTCGCTTGGGAAAGCTTGTTCTGTCAGTCTTTGAGATCAACTTGAGCTATACCAGTGATATCAGTCCTAAAACCTTTCATAGGCCCATTGGGTAAAATTCTGGTTTTAAATGAATGAGTGGCAGCACTTTTAATGCCATTAAAGCCAAGAAGACCATGTGCTTGTGTACCAGCCCCACTGCCAGGCCTTGCTTCAGACACCTCCCCTTGCTTCCCTTCCCTCAATTGTCTCAAAGGTCACCACTGGCAATAATGGTAAAACCAAAGCAAAAATGTGATTCTATTGATTAAAAGGATTCATGAGGTAACAGTGGAGACCCTTTGTTTGTCCAGTTTGAACACTCGGATGGGTCTGAAGAACAAGTGAGCTGGCATTCATGCCCAGAAAATGAATCACAGCAATTGTTTGCGTTGCTTTTTTTGGAGAAGTAATGTTAAAACCCAAAGTTTGATTTATTAGCACTGTGAGAAGTGTGCAGTCTAACAGAAGTCTGGTTTTTTTTAGTAGCACATAGTAGTAGTAGTAACAGAAGTTTGATTTTTTTTTTATGTACTGTGTTTTGCATGAGCAGCAAATAGATAAAAGCTTTCTACCACTTGTTTCATTTATCACTAGAGAGCGCTTGACACTACTGCTTCCTGCATATAAAGTAAAAGCCTTAATAAAGCAATAATAAGCTTCCATAGTTATTACTCAATTGTAATGAATGTCTAAACAAACTCACAGATGTTTTTTAGTCTTTCATGTGTTGCGGGTGTATCTTCTTTACTCCAGACTAGCCCTTTAAGCCTCCAGAATCATTCTTATTTTAGTTTCTTTTTTTGGTCTTCCCAGGAAGACCGGGTGATTGAAAAAAAAACAACCAAACAAAAAACCCCAAAAACCATGTGTCAGCAATGTGTCCAGAGCAAGCCCAGCAAAGGGCCATAATGATGATAGAGAGATTGAAGGATCTCTGTGTGGGGATGGGCTGAAAAGCTGTGAGTATCTAGCCTGGACATGATCATCCAAGGGATCTTACTGATGTGTATAAGTGCGTGAAGACAGGGAATAAAGAAGATGGAGCCAGGCTCTTCTTACAGGCAGATAGTGGAAAAGCTTTTCTATTTTTTCTTTTCCTATGAGGGTGGCAAAGGACTGGTACAGATTGCCCAGAGAGATTGTGGAGTCTCTATCCTCAGAGATATTGGAAATCAGATTGGACACTTGCTATGGGCTCTTGCTGCCCTTGAGCTGGGCTAGGTGATTTCCAGAGTTTCCTGCCAAGCTCAGCTGTTTTACATTTCAGTAGTATCTTAGATGCAGCAAATGAGGAGACTGTTCTGTGGTTATAAGGGCACTGATCATCCTGCACATTGAGCAGCTTGGAGTGAGAGAAGACCGTCTGCTTGTTTCTGCTGCAGAACCGAGCAGCTATTAAATGATGACTTTTGCTCACTAATGACATCAAATGGGTTTTTAACATGTAAACGAGAAGAGGAAGGCGGAGTAACTTGTTGTTTGCTATGGGTTTGCCTGAAGCAAATTTCTCATGTTAAAGCACTTAAAAGCAAATACAGAATTTATGATGTGTCGGTAGATTTTAAACCTGAATTACGTCCAGTTGTTGTAATGGCTAATAATGCAAATTATCTGAGTCATCCTCAGTGTAAAGCTGTAAATATAACCTGCACATTCAGACACACTTCTTTTTTTTTTCTCTCCCCTTTCTCATTAATATTTTATCTCCCTGAAGAGATGTTTTCAACATATTATGTGCACCAGCATACTGTGCTTGCGGTATTCCTGGATGTCATTACAAAGAAGCCTGAAGACTGTACTGCTGCTCCTCTGCCTGTGACGCTAGCTTGGAAATTGCTTGGAGCAACAACAGCAAATGTCAACAGGGAGCTGTATTAATTATTTGGAATGTGTCTCTTAAGAGGAATCAACTGCTTTTATTGCAGAACGAATATTACTTGAAATGGGAAGGTTACTCTAACTGTTATCATAATCTATGTGTCATTAACTTTCCATGTTTAGAGGAAGAGATTAACAACCCTGTAAATTGGCACAGTAAATAGATGAATTATTTAAAAAAATGTTTTTATTATAAATAGAAGTTTCTTAATATAGTTACCTCCAAACTGCTCAAAAAGGATTGATGCATGATGGTGTTGGGAGCCAAAAAATCTTCAACTCATGTGAAAGCAGTGCTGAGCTCTGAAAAATGATGTGTGTGTCTCCTGCAGGTGGGACAAACAGGTGGGATTGTGCTTCATACCATGCTTCCTTCAAAAATGGCTGTGACATAGGAACGCTTGTTTCCCTCCTAAAGTGAGATTAACAGATTGAAAGGGCTTGTGTGAAATTGGGTTCTCTTCCATAGCATATATATACAGAGAGAGAGAACAGGTTTCAAGAGAACATGGTGTAAAGCAGGTGTAAGTAAAGTTCACCAGAGTACTCGTGTCTGCAAGGAAAAAGTGAGAGATGGAAGTGGTTTCAGCTTGTCACCAGGTGCCTCCACAAAATGGAAGTTCATTGTGAAAAACACACAGAACAAAATACTTGCTGAACCTGTTTTTAATCCAAATGCTGTGTATTTGACTGTAGCCCTGATCGATCTCTGTAGGAAACAGCAGAACTAAACCACTTATTTGTCCACAGGGCAGGCTCACCATGGGCAGGTTTCCTACATTGCCCCACCGATCCACCTGGATTCAGATCTGGAGAGACCGCCATCCAAGGGTGAGTCCGTGGGACAGTCTCCCTTCACATGCATCCCAAACCAGCCACTGGGTGGATATCACTCACTTGTTCACCAAGCCTCCATGGCCAAGCTGTCACCCTCCATCCAAGGACACTCTGGGGAGCAAATTAATTCCAGCAGGAGAGATGTACACAAGATGACCATGTCCCATGTGTCCCATTACATAGCTTTGAACATCCCATCACTTCACAGGGTGGTTTGCTCTCCCCACTAGTTTACTCCTGCAGAGACAGGTGCACCTTAGGTCCTGCCCTCTGCCTTGCATCTTTCCTTCCTAATGGTGGTGTAAAGGCACAGGGAGCTGCGAGCAGAATGCAAAAGGGCAGATTTCAGCTGCCCTTCAGGTGAGTAAAGAGTACAGAACGGGTTGTACAGTGGTTCAAGCATAGATTCAGACCTCATTGCTGTTGCTTGAAGAGTTTTCTTCTAGACTTGGTGAGATGTTCATTATAGAGGATGAATCAAATTTTAGATGGGCTGATTGCCCTTGGGGTTGATGCTAGTAGCCAAGATGTACAGAGTAAGTCCAGAATAGCCCTGCTAAGACAGGTACCTGTCTTGAATGGTGCAAATAAAGCAATATGAATGTGAGCTCTTGATTTCTCTCCCCCTTTTGGAGGATCATTCCCTAGTGCTGAGCCCCCAGTGGTTGCCCCTGAGGCCTGGGTAAATGAGCTTGTCCCCAAAGCAAGCCTATGTGGTGGTGCAGACTTCTTACACCTCTTTGCTCCTTTTGTTTAGGCTGGTCAATATTCAGGTATGATATCAAAGTAAATAGCTTGTTCTTCTCGGAATAGATAATAGCAAAGCAAAAATCATACAGGAATATGGAGGGATTTATTGGTCAACTCTGCAACTGGCTATTAACATCAAACCCAGGGAATGTTGTGGAAGAAGAAAAGGGGAGGAAGAGGACAACCAAAGTGTAATAGCATGGAGATATTCTATGCCTTAGGTTTGGGTTTTTTCCCCTTTTTTCCACTCTTCAAAGGGTGCTACAGTGGCAGAAAGTACCAAATTGACATGTGTGGTGATTGTCACCATTCTGCCACAAGACTGTAAGGTTGTTGGTGTGTATGTCTGCACATGTTTCTCTAACTGCTCCTAATTGAAAAATGCAAGGTGGGATCATGTGCTGGGTGGTGTGAGGATGCCAGATGCACAGTTCTCTCTCCAAATCTAGTCTTGCCATGAGTCAGGCTGGTTGTGTACAATCTCCTGGCAGTCCACAACCTCCATTCAGCTTTAAGTGAACTACCCTGGGATTTGATGTGCATTTGAGATCGTCAGCTTCTCCTATGTAATTTGAAAACCTGCAGTTCTGTGGTAAAATTTACTACCTTTCTTTTATAGCAGAGCACTCTAGTGAGGCAGAGACAGTTATGACTTGCAGGACCTTCTTGCTCTAGTCTGTCATTGAGGTGATGAATCAGAGCTTACTTAGAATAGGCCAATGTAAATCCTTGCCTTGGCATCTGAACAGACTATAGAAGATTGAAGGATGTTGGAACAGCAGCAGGGCAGAAAACCTGTGTCTTGCTTTCTCCCAGCTGAAAGAGCTAAAAACTAACAAAACTTCAGTGATCTGCTGTTCATGAGGGCAGAGCTACCTCCACAAGATAAATGGCAGTGCCACCAGGAGCAGGGCAAAGTGGGTCAGGCAGAACAGTCACAGTGCTTGCAGAGAGGGTAAAATAGAGTTTATCCAGCATAAACTGCTACACTGACAGCTTTCACCAGGGGCTCCACCCCCCTGGTTGAGAGATCTTAAAGAAGGAGCTGCTCATGATGGAAGGACTGATATTACTGCTGCTGTGTGCTGGTAAAAGTACTTGAATACTCTTGTGTAACTTAATAGAAGAGGGCCAGAGAGAAAGCCAGCTCTGGTGGCATCAATCTATTAGCTGGTGACTAGGGGCTGTTAAAAACGTAGTAATTTGCACTGTCTCCTGGGGAAGAGCAAGGCTTTCCTCCAGCCCTGGGATGTGAAATGTTTAGCTCTGCTTATTTCTAGTCTCTGCCCTATTTCTAGTCTCAGCATCCAGAACCCATTAGAGTATTGTAATAATACTTTTTTTTCCCTAAATATATTAGGCTTATAATTCCTTTTTGTTTGTCTGCTTTTTCTGACATCTTAGGACATGCTTGGGTCATGTTGCAGGCTTCATCCCGTAACCACAAAAGCTGTTCTAAACAAAAGAGTCAAAACCAACTGTCCTTAAGCTTGTGTTCCTCCACATTTCCTGTAGCTGCATCTCAAAAACCAGAGCAGCATTTATGACAGTCAGCATAAATGAGTAATTCTTCTGGCTACTCCTTTGATGCTTTTCATTTCCCCTCCATGCTTACCCTTGCACTGAGCTGACACCAGGTGCAGGCCAACTTTGCACTCAGAGTGGCAAAAGGAAGCAGCCACCATACAGTTTTAATTGTAATAAATGGAAATAGAACCTGAGTAGGATGCTTTAAGAGAAGCATCTTTCCTTCCTGTATTATCAAAAAAAGATACAGCTTTAGTGCTCCTGCGGGTCTGTGCAGTTGCAATTCTCAGCTGACAGATTTATTTGTAACTGCCTCTTCCTTCTCCTTTTTAAAAATTTTATCACTGGTGACATTTACACACATTGTTTATGCATGGAGGGGATTTTTACCTGCATTTCAGACTCCTGACGCTGGCGGTGAATAGAGTATAAACTGCAGTAGTTTACTAGTACATTAGTGTCACTGTGCATTACAGGGTAATTACTCTGAGCCACTGCTCTGTGCAGCCACCCAGTAATGACACTGTGCATCACTGAATAGAAATGAAGCCTTGAATCAGCGGTTTTCATCAAGACACTTCTTAGTCCCCACCCGCTTTTTAATTTGAGGCTGTTGTAAAATTAGTTCCATGTATGAAGTACTGTTAACTACCATTTTTACACCTCCTTTCAATCCAACGGTTTGGATGTGACTACATGATTTTTATGCAAGTGTTTACACCTTCTTTGTACAGAATAATCCCAGGCATAGCTGAGACCTTAGGTTGTAATATCATAGACTGAAGATTAAACCTGCGTTTAAAAATGGTTACTGACAACAGCAAGGAATTTCATAGATGAGAGTCATACTGATACTCTAGCTTAGAAAGGGATTTTATAGAATTGCCATATATAGAAATAAATTAAATTAAAAGTTTATACTCAAATTCTGCCAGGTACTAAAACACAGTAAAGAAGTGAATTAAACACACCAAATATGTGCGCTAAAATTATTTATAAAGCTGTGTAGAAGCAGATTTTAATGTATATTGAGAATCATTAAATTTGAAATGTATGCCTGGCATTTAAAGCTAGGCAGCCTGAGAAACTCACCTGCCCTGTTGAGCTGATGTTTTGTAAAGGTTTCCTTCTAAGCTGAAGTCCAGAGAGTAGTTATCTTGGAGATTGATATGCTTGAAGTCAGTACATTTCCTAAACACTAACTGATAAGCAAAACTCTGGACTGGTCCCCAGTTCTAGAAATAAATAGCAAATAAAGGAGGCACAGGAAGTTCTTATCCTTCTGTGCAGATATATCTAGCCAGGGAGGTTGTTACGACACCATGTTAAGGCGGAGGTTTTCCTGTAAACCTCAGTTATCAGGTTCATATTCCATAAACATAGAATCTGGTCCCAGTCCTTAGACAGTACATAAGAGAGCCAGAGGTTTTGCTGGGTTTTGCACCTTTCTTTTCTATCTTAGTGGAAGATGTCTCTTTGTGCTTTCTTTCTTCAAAATGTGGATCCATTCTGCCATTTTGCCCCCCTTTGCATCTGCAGTCTCTGAGGGAGACTATTCCCTGAACAGCAGAAGCACAGTGAAATCCTGTAACACAAATAGAGTAAGCTTTTTGTAGGTATGCATTCTGGGTCTTACTTATTTTTTGCCTCCCAAAGGTCCCGAGAGGGTCGATGGCTTTGCAGATGATGTAGGAGGATCTGACAGCTGGGCTTGTTGCACAGCCCCAGTCCTCCTTCCCAGGTCCAGAGAAAGGGGCAGTGAGGCCCAGTGGCACTCCTTGCCTTAATTCAAGCTGACACGGGGGGTCACGTATCCCGTGCTCATCAGGCCCTGAGACACCAGTTTGCCTGTCTCTCCCTCCCCAGGTCCAGCACTAGGAGAGAAGTGCTGGTCAGGGCTCCCTGCTGTGAGCCAGTGGTGGCCAGGCACCTTCTGTTTCCAGGCTTTTTCATTTCCTGCTGGAGTCCCCCTGTGGAAGGCATTCTCTCAGCTCAGGAGTCCTTCACAGTGTCCCTCTGCTGCTCTCAGAGCTCCTGCTTTTACTCATCCTGCTCCTTCTGAGTTAGTTTCCAGCTTCTTAAGGCAATATTATTTTCCTCACGTCATTCAAGTGGAAGAGTCCAAGGGAGAGGCTAATTTGATGCCTTTAAGCCAAGAAAAGATCATGCAGTGAATGCTGTTTGGCGTCTCCTGTGCTCAGGACACTCATTCCCTTTTCCCTCTGCAGTTCTGGGATGCTGTATTGTTTTCTGCTCTTTCTTGGTCATGTACTTTGGTTTTGCTCAGCCTTTCTTTCAAGGATGACGTCTCTCAGGGCTTCTCCTTTGTGGCTGCCCTGAGCCCACTGGAGCATCCCCGTCATTCCAGCATGGGGTGTGGGTGCTCATTGCAGCAAGTCTGTTGTCCCACATGGCTTTTAGGGAAGCGGTGTGTAAGAGGCACGCAGGTAACTGGTGTTGCACCAGTCAGGGAGGGGACTGTCACCATACCTACAGAATCAGTGGAAAGGTTTTGCAGTGACTACAAGCCTCATGTGCACTGTGAATTTGCAGCTGCCTTGTTTCAAAGTCTGTTCTTGAACCTTTCTGCAGAGATTTGTTTGTTGTGTTCCTTTGCTGTTTGTTTGCTTTTCATTTGAGTTTTTAATGGGTTTTTTGGGGTTTTTTTGGTTTTCGTCCTTGTGGTAGGCAGCCTCATTCAAGGCTGGATATCCGTCTTCAAACAGGTCAACATTGCAATGGGGTGGGTTTTGGGCAGGGTAGTAGATGTGGATGCAGGAATCTACTGCCAGATATGGAGCTTGTTTGGGTCCTGAAAATGGTGGAGGGATGGATGAGCTCTGATACAATGCTTTTCTCAGTTTTGGGCAGAGCTCTCAGAAAATCTCCCATTGCGGCTCAGGTCTGTACTGTAATGTCCACCTTTCTGGGCAACACTGATGTTCCTGGGGCAGGCAGCTGCTCTGAACATGCTCCCTATTTATTAATTTCTCATTAGGTATCATGGATGGGCCTAACAAGTATCACAACCAGAGCACCCAGAGCTCCTGGAAATCTTGCAAGACACCCTGTAGTCATCCTGTTTGCTCATTGCCATCTGTGAGGTCCCACCTTGCATCCTGTAGCTCTCCACAGTCAGAAGAACTTAATTGCACCTTGGGGCATTGCTGTTTATTTGGAAGATAACAGCATTTACTCTAGCAGAAAGCTGGAGCTTAACAAAGTCTTTCAAAGAGGAGGGCTGATTCCTGTGCACTGGTGGAAACTGTTCAAAGTATTGACATTTGAAAATATTTAAGGATTTTGGGGAGTGGGGGAAGAACAGCCTGAGTGATATTTAACACCTTTTCTGTTATTCTTAGTCATCTGAAAAAAATTTTAAAAGGACACTTTTTAAGAAGCTTTTTCTTTTACCAGCTAGCTACTGCCTTGTAAAGGGGTTTTGCTATGGAGATCAGCCTGAACTGTCATTTAAAGATGCCTTGAAATGTTACTCTTTGTAGGCCGTTTGAAGCCACCATATGACCTGATAAGCTCAAAATGGATGTGAGAAACAGAGCTCACTCTTTGAGATTTTTTAGAAGTTTAATAAGGGACAAAAAGGGACAAATATCCAGTGCTGGGATGATTTTGGTGATGGGCAAAAAACCACACCCTTAGCTTAAAACAATGTTCTCTAGATACTGTTACATTATAGGGGTACATGCATATTCATAAGAGTTTATACATATTCAAATATTCCTGTGAGTTTAGGTGTTCCATGAATTCTTTTGCTTGGTTTTTACCTTTGACTTGTCTGCATGCCATCCTTCAGATTAAATCAGTATATTTTATTTCTTCTCATGGCTCCATCCTGTTGTTTTTGCACTCCCTGAAGAGTTGGTGAATTCTTCTCATGGTGTTCTGGTTTTTGTTGCTGTGACCTTATTATAAGATAGTCCACAAGTGTGAGGAACCACCTAATTATCATACACCATTCTCTGAGTTAGTTACATGAATAAAAGCATTTTAACATCATATAGTCTCTATTTTAGTATTATGCTACGGCCTAAGATATAACATATTTATCAAACTACTATTTCTATAAGCTGTGTGCTGCATACATAAACTGGCAGATTATACTGTACCAAAAAGCAGTTAAAAGGAAATATAAATTGTAACATATCAAAATATTTGTGATTAATAATGGTATGCGAAAGCTAATACAAAGCCAGTACAATATTGTCATTTATAACAATGGACACGGACACACACCCAGGAGATTCTTTTGACAGTGGCTTTTGTTTCTGCTGCACTGAGTTTTGCCACTCACCATCAGTGGTGAAAGTTTTCACCCACCTGACAGTGGCAACAGCTGGAAAGTAGAATCAGCTGTGGGTGCACCCTCAAGCATCACTAATCTAAAGTGAATGGCCTATTACCAGCTTGAAAAAAAGCTGTTGAACCAGTTCAATGGGAAAAAAAAAGTGTAGTGCTGCAGACCCTTTCTCAAACTTTTTTTTTTTCTTCCTTTTCTGCCAGACTAATTTTTGGCTACACTTCTCTTCCTGAAATATTTATAGGGCAAATAACTGTTTTAAATGAGCAGATGGGGGAGACATAAGACAAGCTGTTAAATTAATAAACATGTGTGGTGCTTTATCAGTAAGGGAGCCCATTTTGGCGTTTCTTCTGGATGATTTGTATGGCCTATCACCATTGCACCTGGTGCAGGGACAAGAAATGGGCACTTAATAACCAAACAATGTGCAAACTCCTTCCATTATAACTTCATTATGTCAGATATAATCGTCTATAACTAGATGTCAAATACATAATTTATGTCCAGCTCCCCTGTGGAATAGTGGGCATATGAATGAATGGTCCCATTAATGGGAAGGAGCTTTTACTGTAACTTTTCCCCTCCTGGTACATGGTCCATTTTGTCATCTGGTATTAATTCTGAATCATTTCAGGGCTGCAGAAAAAATGCCTGTTATATTTATATTTGTGTAATGGGAGAATATGGCAAATAAATCATGTGAGAGATCAGATTTCAGGTTCACTGATTATCTAAGCCACGTGCTTGTCTGAAAGAACTAGGATTGGTCTGCATTGCTTTGATTGAGAGGCATAACTGGCTCTCATTTTACACATCCAGAGATGTTAAAAAGGTGCATGATGTGAGGTAGCAGTTCCTGTGGGAGCCCTCTGCCACAAGGAGCTTAGCCCCTGGAAAGGCAGGATTTGCCACTACAGCCGTGCTGCTGGCATCCTTTGCTGTGTGTTGTGCTGTCTCTTGCACTGTGTCAAGTGGAGCCTATCTAGAGAAGGGCTCCATGATATCACTGAAGTGTGTCATCATCACCTGGAAGGATGCAGGATATGAAAACCCTGTTTTTCTAGAGGATTCTTCTGGAAACATATGGGTGTATTGGAGTGGGACATAGGATCCCAGTTGTTCAGTGGAGGGCTTGTGTATATTCACAAACAGGTACAAATTCAAAGGATCAGGTTGACAAAATTGACTTTTATACATTTTTATTATTAATGTTCTAATATGTAATACTGTTAGATTGTGTTTTAGTGTATAATGATTTCTCCTGTGAAAGGAGGCCAAGAGTTGGTGTTGTTCAGCATGGAGAAGGGAAGGCCCCCAGGAGACCTTCCAACACCTTCAGGGGGCCTACAAGAAAGATGGGGACAAACATTTTTGCAAGGGTTTGTTGCAGTAGGACAAGGGATAATGGCTTTAAACTGAAAGAGATATTAGAAACTAATTCTTTCTTGTGAGTGTGATGAGGCAGTGGCACAGGTTGCCCAGAGAAGCTGTGGCTGCCCCATCCCTGGAGCTGTTAGTGGCCAGGCTGGATGGAGCTCTGAGCAGCCTGGTCTAGTGCAAGGTATCCCTGCTCGTGGCAGGGTGAGTAGAACCAGATGGTCCTTAAGGTCCTTCCAACCCAAACTGTTCTATGAGTCTGTGATTTTCTGTCATCGTTATTTTTCAGTATGTGTATGAGGTATTCACAGAAAGCAAATCACCTTTACAAAAGAAATGTTATAAATGTAAAAAATGTTCTAGCTAATGACAGGTTAGGAACAGCAACTTCTAAAGACCTGGGTTATCCAGTGGTGTAGTCTGTCTGTCTTCCAGTAAAATGCAGAAATATAGTTTACCATGTTCTTGTAGAAGTTTATCAGCATTGCTGTAGAAAGGCAGGCAGATGATTTCTCATACAAGCAAATCATGTTAGGCTCAGATATACTACTCTTGACAGCATTGAGTCAAAGAGTTTTGTGTTTATTTGATGGCTCTTCAGCTGTGCAGTGGGATTTTCTGTAGGTAAGCAGGTTTTTTTTTACAGCACTTGGCTCTTGGAATCATCTTTGGCTGAATAAGATATTGTTGGAAATGAGAGATTTCCACCAGAGACAGTGATCTGATGCTTTATAAAATGTCTGGATTTCGAGCCTTTTTTGGCCCCTGGATTTCCTCAAAGTGGATTGTTGAATTTTGATTATTTTCTTTGTGTCTTGTTTGTTGCAGGGAATCCTAGTGGTGTGATATAATCCATTCAGAGGGAAAGCTATACCTGTGAATTGTGTACCTCACTCTTAAAAAGTGCTTTTGGAAATCCCAGCCTTAATGAATGCTTACTAAACACTGATTTACTGATTATGGAACACCATGCTAAGAGTGTAACTTGGCTCCCTCATAAAAGTCCTCATATTTTGTGATTTTCAGCCAAGTAAATTTGGCTTGAAAACCACAGTGTTTGCTCAGAAGAGAAGGACTGCTATCGTCTAGCTCCAAATGCTTTGTTGCTGCCTTCAAATTGGCTTGATGTCGTTTGTTCTCCTTGAAAACTCACAAGAAGCAGTATTTGAAAGATCTTACTGCTTGTAAGAACAGATACTAAAGTTGATTAGCTGTAATTATGAGGGTTAGAGGGCCAGCGTGCATGAGGGTGCAGCAGCTGTGGGACTGTTGGCCAAGGAGCTTTCAGGGATAGAGAAAAACTGCTGGACTTGGGGCAAGAAGGCTTTGCCTGTACCCAGCCAGGGATGCTGGGGTTTTTGCAGATAGGTACAGGGAAAAGCTTATAGATTAATCATGCTAATTAGTAGTAATTCACTGCAGCTGTTTTGTTTTTGTTTGGTTTTTTTCCCCCCAGCAAATTGCTTGGGCTTTCTTTATTAGAAAATGACCACAATTGTGGATGCTCTCATTGCAGTCTCCCCTTTAGATTTTCTCAAAGTCCTGGTTTCATGTTTATCTCATTATGAGCACTGCTTTCTGTAGATGAGTGTGTGTGTGACTGTATTATGCCCACAAATTTACTAGTAGACATGGCGCAAAATAACACTGTTACTGAGTAAACAATTACATTTCATTTTAAGGAATAAAAGGGAATGTGTGCCCATAAATCATCTTCTAAATAATCTGTGTTGGAGAGTAAAAAGAAGATGAGGTTTCTAAATTCATGAAGGCCCTTCACAGTGGAATCCTGTGTGCCACTGAAGTGGAACAAGCTTATTTATATTTTATTGTGCTTCTAGATCAAGCTGTGTTATTATGGTCTGCATTCCCCTGACACTATAGCTGTTGCTAAGGAAGAGGTACATTATGTTAATATTTTGTGACCATAACTATGCAGGCTGGGTTATGTACATTGAGTGGGGGGAGAAGTTAATGCACCATTTTGATTAGAGCCTCCTCAGATTGTTGCCCACATTTAGAAGCAAAAACTAAGCTTGAATTTGAGAATAATTCACACAGAAAATGGGAGAAAACCAAACAATTGAAACAATTTGTTCACTGAACTTTAAAATTGTTCAGCAGTTGGAATCTGGAACCAGTACTGCTGAGAGGGAATCTGGCAGAAGCGAGCTGAATGCTTTCACCAGACACGTACGGTGAAGAATTTCACAGCTTCCTCACGCCTTAATGTGTTTGGATCATGTAAACAGAGCATTCTTCCTTAATTCCTGTTTCCTGACCATTTCCAGTGCTGGTGTCTATTATGTGATTTTGGTACTTTCTCATTCATTTAGCTTGACTCACTAAGAGCCTGCAGTGTGGCCAAGCAAAATGGCAAGTGGTGCATTAGCTGCAGTGTGTGGAGTCAGAGAAAAGGCCAGAGTCCTGGGCAAGATATCAATGTCCATGCTGGTTATTTTAACAAATACACTCTACAGACTGTATTGATAAGCATTATGAAAATGTTTACACAACAAGTGAAATAAACAAGGAAGGATTTGGCATTTCTCCTAAAGGAACGTTCTGAACTGAGTTTCCCCTTTCAAAACTGTTTTCTCATTAATACTGCTGCCAAGGCATGAAGCAACCACAGAGAAAGACTGGATGGGCAGGAGCTGGCCTCAATTCTGCTGTGCCTTGCACCTCACTGATTCAGCCAGGACAATGTCCTCGGGAGTATTCTCAGGGTTATTGTGGTCATGGCACCTGAAAGTAGATAATATTTGCCTTGTTCTCTTGTCTCACACTTTGAAACATTCAGTGCAACAGGGCTGGGTTTGCACCTGGATCAGATGGGTGAAGCTTATCCCCTGCTAATCTCTGCTCCTAAATCCAGGGGTGCTGAGCAAGCAGGTCCACCCAGCTGAGATCAGTCCTGTTTGCCAGAGCTACAGCAAGCAGCAGTCCTCAAGTAGGGCTGGGAAACCCATCAGAGGCTTGCCGGCATCCTAACTCTGTTAATGCTTTTTAGTATCAGCTTCAGCCTCTGACCCTGCTGTGATGAGCACAGCCACGTTTCCTCCCTTGTCCTCACTGTCCTTTTGCTCAAACCTTGTGCAGTGGGGTTTTTTGACCCTTAACAAGGCTTTAGGAAATATTACCTTTACCTAGCTAAGGCTGCAATAATTCATGTTAGATGTTGTTGCATGCATGTGATCATAAAATCCTTCTGGAAGCTAAGGTGCCTGGCCTGGGAAGTGTCTCTTCCTTGGGCAAATTAAACATAGTCTGAGACTAGAGTAGGATGGAGGGGTGAAAGGGAATGGAGTGCTCAGTCCTGAGAGTCAGTGCGTGCTTCATGCTGCTAGGTGTGTGTTGTAAAGAAGAAAATGGCAGGAATAAAGAGTAGCAGGAGGTAGACAGGCAGCAGGGTCTGTGCAGAGAGGATGGACACAGAGCTGGTTGGGCAAGCTGCATGGCTTAGAGTGGAGGAAGGCAAGAAAAAACTGAGGGGTGGGAGGGAGATTTTAAGAAGGCTTTTACGTATAGAGAAATTTAAAATCCTTTAGCTTTAGACAATTGAGACTTTCATTGCCTCCAGCAACTATGCACAGACTAATCACCATAACATTTATATTCCTGCTTTCCTACTCCAGGCACCTATTTCTATCTGCTTGCTTCTTTCCAGCTTTTGCTCTGAGCTGCTGCAATTTAACAGCAAAAATCCAGATATTTCCTTCATTATCATTAACTACTCCTACCCTGTCCTCCTAGCAGTAATATGGATCTCAGCCTAAATGTCAAGAACAGCTCAGTGTGCTCATCCATTTTTGGAATTTGTTGAAGTCTCCTCATCCCGGACACCCAAATCTTCAGCTCCTGTCCCTTTTAGATTGGTGTGGCTGTGCCTGCTGGCTCCTGAGGCCATGGGCTGGGATATTAAAAGTCCGTGGTCTCCCCATAATCCACCCATGGTTTTAAAAACTGTCCCATTACAGCCTAAGGTTTGTATTTATCTTCACAGGATATTGTTCCTCGCATTGTGTTTGGTTAAATAACCACGCCTTGGTGTAGATATTTTGCATATAAGCTGACAGGGTTGACATTGTGAGTATTTTGCAATCATTTGTTTAATTAGCTGAAGCTCTCTGGGGAGAAGTATATGAAATGGCATACTCCCAAAGTCTAATTTAATTCTGTTTTGCTTTTTTTAATTTTTTTTTGATGGAGGGCTTGTAATGCAAAGCATAAAAAAAGGTATAAGTGAATGGAAAGCAAGAAAAACCCTTCTGCTGATGGGCAGTGCCTCAGCAAGAAAATCGTGCAAATACAGAAAGGAAATTACATTGAGTAAAATGACCTACAAGAGGAAAAAATGGAATTAAGTCTGTGCAGCTGTCTCGTCTTTCTTTTTTTTTTTTAACCTGTATTTCCCCTCTGTTTTCTTTTAGTGCTATGCTTAATTAAGCTTCTCCTTTGTTTGGAGGTTAATTCCTTTTCTAATCTACAGCTATTTGTACAAAGGTGTTCATTACTGGAGTGAACAAAGGCTGGAGACAGGAGAGTGGCAGGTGTTGAGCTTTGTTTAGTGGGAAGAGTTTTTTTTTTTTTGCTCACAGCGAAATCTTGAGGCCCCAGTTTCAGATGCAGGATTCCTGTGTCAATTCCCCTCTGCTTGCTGCTTCCAGTGAAATAATTCCTGGGGGGAGCTGAAGGTTCTCCTGCAGCACCAGGGCTGTGCTGTCCTGTCTGCTCACTTAATGCACTTAATTAGAGACCTTTGTGCTGAGGCAGACCCTCAAACTCTTACCTGACTTATATATAATGACCACTGGTTTCTTTTTGATGCTTACCTGCCCATTGGAATCACTAAAAAATTAAAATTTTGATCTAAACATTTGATGAGATCTGATCATACCCATCTTCTTGGGCCCCATGGGACAGTGAATTCCTGCACACACAGTCCCAGCTTGTCCTCATTGCTCAGGCTAGGCTCTCAGTGGTCAGAATACCTGAATTCTCTGGTTTTGCTGTAGTGTTTGTAGAGCACACATTAATCGTATAAAAGTGTTCATATTGCAAGAAACTGGGGGAGCAGTGCTAAATTTTCCTGCTGAGCTGAAGTGCTAGGGAGCAGGCAACAGTGATGGAGTAGGGACCAGCCCACCACAGGGCTGTCAGTCTGTCTCTCCTGCTTGTTGTGCTTGCCCAGGCAAATGGAAGTGAACACAAGATCAAGAGCTAAAACAGCTTTTAGAGGAATAAAGTCTGTGATTCCTAAAGGAATGACAGAATGCCCCAGTAGTGAAAGCAGAATCCTCTTACTTGGGTAGTCCTGTTAGGAGCAATGTGACCAGTCCCATCTCCAGGCATTGCTCTGCTCACACAGTCCTTCACCTTCCTTTAGCATGGCTTTAATAAAGCTCCTTCCAAACAGTGGGGAAAGCTGGGCATGGCCTAGGAGCCATTGCTTGTGGTTGGGAGACCAGATTTTATTTTTACATTTCCTTGTGCTGGTTGTGTGATTAGTCATTTCGTGCACTCACATATATCTCTAGTTTCTGTAGAAAGTGATTTTTTAACTGTGGCACCCTCTAACCTTGTGGCTAGTTTTTTTCATGTACTATTCTGAGTAATGGGAAATGGTTTTTTTTTGTTCTGTAGAACCTCTAGGTGTGAGGGGAAAGAGAAAAGGCAATTGTAAAGCTGGGCAATTATTGCTGGCACAGTGTAATTAATGTACAAATATTTCCAAAATCAGCAGCTAATGACAGGAATACATGTCCTGTCCTTTTCATACAGAAAAGAAATGGGTTTACACTTTAAAATGCTTTTTGTTTGCTGTGGTCTCTAGGCACCATTGTTGATAATCTGCACACATGGGTAAAATATTTTGCACTTTTTGACATTTTATTTTTTTCCAGAAAAATTGTCAAGATGAGAAATGGCACAAATGGCTCAAGGAGTATTGACTTCTGCAATCAGTAGCTAGTGAAATTAACATCTTCCTTCTGTTCTCTTTGCCCAGACAATTATAAATTAGATCCAGAAAACATGTTCCCAGAGGCGTGGGTTTGAGTTTTAAGGGAACTCTGGCACAGGAGGGAGGGAAAACATCTTAGCACACAGCATTTTATCCCTACTTGTAGGTGACTCAAAGCTACAAGCCTTAAAAAAAAATTAAAAAAATTAATGGAGGAGGAAAAAAAGAAAAATGTGAGTAGAAAAGCAGCCCAGGACAAAACAAGAGACTGTTGCATTCAGTTGTGCAAGAGACGCTGGGAAAATACAGAGCACAGTATATGAGCAATGAGGATGGAGAAGCAGAGGTGCATGCTGAGCAAGGCAGGTTCTCCCATCCACCAAAATTGTGCCTTTGGGCATTCCCAAACACAGAGGTAGAAAAGGCAGAGCAGAAGGGGCTCCTAATGAAGAACTCAAGCTACACTTACAGTCCTGGGGTTTTCTCTAGCCAGATGCCATCGGGAATGTAGTGGTATTTCTAGGGTGTTTTCTTGACCCACGTGCCCATGTTGTCCATGTACAGCTTCTTTCCAGAGGCACTGACTGTCCCTGGAGGGGTGCAGCATAGGGAGAGTGCTCTGCGAGCACCTCAGAGTTCTTAGTTGGATCTTTAGCAAACACAATTTCTGCCCCAAAATCCTCACACACACCCCTGCACATGCCCCAGAGGGCCTCAGTATATAAACCTGCATCTCTTGGACTCAAATGCCAAAGAAATGTAAGTAACGAACAACTTTTATTGACCCTAATTGCACTTGAATTAACTAGATGCCTGTGTAGTTGATGGCTCCCGCAGCCTGACATCCCTCCTGCAGCATTGGAAACCTCATTGCTTTGCCTCACAGCACTTCCTATGCCAGAAGGCTTCAGAGGGCACAGCTCTCTTGGCATAACTCTAAAATAACTTGGCAAGTAAGCTCCGGAGGCTTAAACTCTTGTCCCAGCTGGGATACATAATGATCTAGCTACCTGCTTCTTTGATCTTCCCTTTGTTCTTTGATTTTCACAGAGCTATCATTTGTACACACACTCCCCCAAATAAAGGGAGGGAGGCAGAAATAGAAGGGAAAAACAAAAC